>OW818032.2:118646980-118905980 GCA_942486065.2 Calliphora vomitoria
TATTTAATTCCATTAATATTATTCGATTATTGTTTTCGAATAATGTTATTCGATTAATTTTATTCGAATAGTAATATTCGATTAATTTTATTTGAATAATATTATTCGAATTATTTTATCCAATAATATTATTCGATTATTTTTTTCGAATAATTTTATTCGATTAATTTTATTCGAATAATATATTTCGATTAATTTTATTCGAAAAATATTATACGATTTATTTAATTCCAATAATATTATTTGATTATTTTTTTCCAATAATATTATTCGATTAATGTAATCTAAATAATGTTATTCGATATATCTTATTCGTTTATATAAATCGAATAATATTATTCGAATAAAATTAATCAACTAATATTATTTGATTAATATTATTATTTAAATTTAATTCGAATAACATTCAATTAATTTCATTAGAATATTTTTATTCGATTTATTTATTTAATTTTCTTCAGTTTATTTGAATAAAATTATTCAATATTTATTGGAATAACACTAGTCGAACAATATTATACGATTAATTTTATTTCATTAATTTTATTCATAAAATATTATTTGAATAAAATTAATCGAATAATATTACTAGAATTAAATAAATAAATCGAATAAAAATATTCGAATTAAATTAATCGAATAAAAATATTCGAATTAAATTAATCGAATAATATTATTCGAATAATTTTATTCGAATAATATTCTTCGTATAATTTTATTCGAATAATATTATTCGATTTATTTAATCCAAATAATATTACTCGAATAATGATATGATTAATTCGTTTCGAATAATTTTTTATTCGGTTATTCGAATAATTTTTTATTCGGTTATTCGAATAATATTACTCGAATAATTTTAATCGAATAATATTTGTCGATATATATAATTCAAATAATATTATTCGAATAATGATTTGATTAATTTGTTTCGAATAATTTTTTATTCGGTTTATATAATATAGAAAATATTCCTGTGTAATTTTTTTTTTAATTCCTTAGAATGTTTCTGTTTTGCTATTATTTTAATTTATCTATTCAAATAGAATATTGTTTTGTTATATTTGACAACTAAGCAAACAAAAATTATAGCTTACTTATAGGCTGAGGTTCGAAAGAATTAGTTCTTTATTCCATTTCCATCTATTTCAAAAAGCCTTTGAATAAAACTAAAGAATTAGATGTTGGGAATGGATTTATGGAATGAATAACTGAGAGTTCTTAATTCTGAATTAAAATTTTAGTAAATTAGGCTCAAATTGAATTAATTAACTCTAAGCTCTGCTTAATGGTAATGTACTTAACTTTAATAATATTAATTTGTTTTGTTATATTTACCTGGGAATTGTTACTTCAGCAGAAACCTCCTACATAAACAAAATTTAATAGACCACAAAATTCCTGGGAATTTGAAGCAATATATATTGTATTGTAGTAAAATGTTTTTTTGAGCAACAAAAAACTAACTCTTTATTGCAATTTTGCAATTATTTAACAAAAATTTGCAACAATATGGTAATTATTATAACAAAATATAATAAAAACATTAAAATGCAAATTCCAAATATAAATTTAATTGTTGTTTTCCACAAAATAAACTAGCAAATTAGCTCAAGGCAAAAAAAAATTAATTAAATATTAAAATAATTACAGCTCCTAAAAGTAGGCAATAGAAATATCTAAATTAAATGAGCAGACACAACAGCCAATGGCAAAGGATTTGTTAAAGTAATTTTCGTAATAAGTAGACAGATAAATAAATAAATTAAATATACTGCAAATTAATTTTAAAAGAAAATTTTTATTTTCTGTAGAAATCAAAGTCAAGGTCTTGTATAAAAAAAAAGAAGAAATAAATTATGAAAAGAATTTTATAAAACAAATTCTATATAATGGCTTTTTTGAAGTAGTTGCTTAAAGAATTATAACAATTTTTAAACTTTAACTTTCTTTCCAATATATTTTTTTCTACTAGAAAATGTTTGCCTTTATCTAGCTCTTTGCTGTTCATAAAAAAAATGATTGGAAATTCCTTTAGTATTACTATACAATCGATACGAAATGGTCACAAATACTTGCCAAGATTTATGACAGAAATAGTTGGCATATTTCTGCTGAAAAATATTTATGCACAAAAGTCAATGACAAACCTACAAGCAGTTAAGCCTACACAGAGAGAAAGTGTACAATGTCCACAAATCAGAACTTACTGCATATTTATGTTTATAACAGAAGGCCAGTACTTAAGCTTAAACTGACTCTAAAGTCTGTTAATAATATTTGTGTAAAAGCATAAAAAGGTTTTTTGCTTTTTACAGCTGCTGAAAGATTCACAAATATGGACATGTTTTCGCTGCTTAAAACAACTCAATATACCAGAAAAATAAATGAAAGCCAACCAACTGTAGGTGTTAATTCTGTGCAGCAGAAATAACTAAAACAATTTTTTAAACCAAAGCTTGCAGAAGCAACAAATTTTGGTTTTTATTTGTCTACTTTGATGATATTTTTTCTACTATTTTGTTATATTTCGAGTAAGTTTATGAATAATCCTACACTCTGCCTTTGAAACTAGTGCTATGTGGGAATTTTTTAGTTTTCAAAGCATACAAGTAGGCGTTTTATGCAAATTTGTATACCCTTCACAAATAGTGGCAAGGGTGTATATAAGTTTGTCATTCCGTTTGTAATTTCTACATTTTTCATTTGCCACCCCAAAAAGTATATATATTCTGGATTATTGTAGATAATGGAGTGGATATAGGCATGTCCGTCTGCCCGTATGTATGTTGGAATCTACTTTCCGTAGCATCCAAATAACTTACATACCTGATTCATATATCATTATATCCGCTATAGTTCCGGTTCAGTTGGTATTTAAAATCAAGAAAATCGGCCCACAACTGGCTGAGATATTAGCAAAAAACCACGACTACCTAGATTTTTAAGTCATTAATATAGACAATATGTAATGATAGATATTTCAAAGACCTTTCCAAGGGCGTATATAATGTCATAGCAATTTGGACCTACAAAGGCACAAAATCGGTAAAAATATTTTGTAACCCGAGTTTTTTTTTCACAAAAAAAAAAAAAAAATTAATCTTACGTATTTTTTCAAGCATGTTCTTTTCACTAATAAATATTTTTAGAAAAAAAAAATTTTTCATAAAAAAAATTCCAAAAATAATTTTTCTCCAAAAAATATTTTACTTTGGTGAAAGGTATACAAGATTCGGCACAGCCGCATAAAGTTAGTTTACGTGTTTTATATTGTTATTTTTTAATGAAAACAGTTCAATATTAAAAAAACTGTTTTTTAGACAAACATTACTTTATTATTGTTGTTTGTTTTTTTAAATCCGGAACCTATTACTAGCCAAAGGTTTTTGTAAAGTCATTAAGAGACTAGTTATTCCATGTAGAAGTTTTTTAACATGAAAGAGGTGGATTTAGAAGTTAACAATTAAATGCATATTACGAGTAAAGGTTTACAACGTAAAGGTTTTCTATAAATAAAGCACGTGAATTAAAAAAGTGAGAAGTTAGTGTATTAAAGAGGTTCGTTAAAGTTCCTTTAAGTTAAGTTTAAGTTTTAAATTAAAAATATTTAAAGATTTGATTAAAAATTTTTGACGATTATTCGGAAACTTATTTAAAAAATATTCCATTAATTCAAAAAATGTACAAAAATGTAGAATGGCATAAGAATATTAGGTAAAATATCGAATTTTTTACAAAATTTTAACGAATAATCGGAAAACCGAATAATCGATTAAAAAATTAATCGTATAAAAAAAAGGATTTTAATCCCAAATACTGCAGAAATTCATATTTATTTTATATATAAAGATTTTATTCAAAATTGTTGTTGTATAAACAGAAAATTATACGATTATTCGGAAACCCGTTTTAATACATATTCGATTAATCGTAAGAATCTGTAATATTCGGGAATAGCATAAGAATATTAGTTAAAATATCGATTTTTTTTACAAAATTTTAATGAATAATCGGAAAACCGAATAATCGATTAAAAAATTAATCGAATAAAAATAAAGAATTTATAGAAAAATTTTACAGAACTTAATATTATATATACGCTTACAGATTTTAGTCCAAAATTTTGTTGTATGATCTTAAATTTGGACGATTATTCGGAGAATCGATTAAATGATAATACGATTAATTAGAAAAATTTTCAAATTTCTTGAACACTGTAGGAATTTTTGTTAAAAAAACTAAATTTTTACTAAATTTAACTGAGTAATGGGAAAGCCGGATAATCGATTAAAAAATTAATCGAATAAAAATAATGACTTTATTTACAAATAGTGCAGAATTTCAAATTATATTTATATTTAAAGATTTAATTCAAAATATTTGTTGTATACAAAAATTTGGACGATTATTCGGAAACCCGTTTCAATTAATATTCGAATAATCGTAAAAATGTTTAATATTTCGGAATAGCATAATAATATTTGTTAAAATATTGATTTTTTTACATAATTAAAAAGAATAATTGGAAAACCGAATAATCGATTAAAAAATTAATCGAATAAAAATAAAGAATTTATAGGAAAATTTTGCAGAATTTAATATTATATATACGCTTACAGATTTTAGTCCAACATTTTGTTGTATGATCTTAAATTTGGACGATTATTCGGAGAATCGATTAAATGATAATACGATTAATTAGAAAATTTTTCAAATTTCTTGAATACTGTAGGAATGTTAGTTAAAAAACAAAGTTTTTACAAAATTAAAACGAATAAGGCAAAAACCGTATAATCGATTAAAAAATTAATCGAATAAAAATAATAATTTTATTTACAAATTGTGCAGATTTTCATATTATTTTTATATTTAAAGTTTTCTTTCGAAATGTTTGTTAAATACATAGAAATTTAGACGATTATTCGGAAAACCGTTTCAATAAATATTCGATTAATCACAAAAATGTTTAATATTCGGGAATAGCATTAGAATGTTAGTTAAAAAACAAAATATTTTACGAAATTTAAGCGAATAATTAGAAAACCGAATAATCGATTAAAAAATTAATCGAATAAAAATAAAGAATTTATAGAAAAATTTTACAGAACTTAATATTATATATACGCTTACAGATTTTAGTCCAAAATTTTGTTGTATGATCTTAAATTTGGACGATTATTCGGAGAATCGATTAAATGATAATACGATTAATTGGAAAAATTTTCAAATTTCTTGAACACTGTAGGAATGTTTGTTAAAAAAACTAAATTTTTACTAAATTTAACTGAGTAATGGGAAAGCCGGATAATCGATTAAAAAATTAATCGAATAAAAATAATGACTTTATTTACAAATAGTGCAGAATTTCAAATTATATTTATATTTAAAGATTTAATTCAAAATATTTGTTGTATACAAAAATTTGGACGATTATTCGGAAACCCGTTTCAATAAATATTCGAATAATCGTAAAAATGTTTAATATTTCGAAATAGCATAATAATATTTGTTAAAATATTGATTTTTTTACATAATTAAAAAGAATAATTGGAAAACCGAATAATCGATTAAAAAATTAATCGAATAAAAATAAAGAATTTATAGGAAAATTTTGCAGAATTTAATATTATATATACGCTTACAGATTTTAGTCCAACATTTTGTTGTATGATCTTAAATTTGGACGATTATTCGGAGAACCGATTAAATGATAATACGATTAATTAGAAAATTTTTCAAATTTCTTGAATACTGTAGGAATGTTAGTTAAAAAACAAAGTTTTTACAAAATTAAAACGAATAAGGCAAAAACCGGATAATCGATTAAAAAATTAATCGAATAAAAATAATGATTTTATTCACAACTAGTGCAGAATATCATATTCTTTTTATATTTAAAGATTTTATTAAAAATGTTTGTTATATAAACAGAAATTTAGACGATTATTCGGAAACCCGTTTCAATAAATATTCGATTAATCACAAAAATTTTTAATATTCGGGAATAGATAAGAATGTTAGTTAAAAAACTAAATTTTTTACAACATTTAAACGAATAAAACAAAAACCGTATAATCGATTAAAAAATTAATCGAATAAACATAATGATTTTATTAACAACTGTTATTTTTATATTTAAAGTTTTCTTTCGAAATGTGTGTTAAATACATAGAATTTTATATGTAATATGCAATTTTTTACAAAATTAAAACGATTAATGGGAAAACCGAATAATCGATTAAAAAATTAATCGAATAAAAATAAAGGATTTATTCATAAATAATGTAGAATTTCATATTATTTTTATAATTAAACTTTTAATTCAAACATTTTGTTATATAAATAGAAATTTAGATGATTATTCGGAAAACCGTTTCAATAAATATTCGATTAATCGTAAAAATTTTTTATATTTGGGAAGAACATAAGAATATTAATTAAAATATCGAATTTTGTACAAAATTAAAACGATTAATGGGAAAACCGAATAATCGATTAAAAAATTAATCGAATAAAAATAAATAAAATAATATTTAGCATACGCCACTTTAAAGACAAGAAAACTTATCACACATGGGCTCAGAAATAGTTCAATCAATAATAAAGACGTATGAGTAATAAATTAATTTTTATTCAATAATATTAAGTATACGCTGCCTTGAAATTTTTAATTTTTGTATAAGAATCCTTAGAAGTGGTAATTTAAAAATAAATATTTTACTTTTATTTTATAAATATTTTAATTATTCTGACAAGCATACAGTTCACCTTTCTTTGCAACATACTAGATTGACAATTTAATAATGAAAATTCTCATTAAAACCAAATATTTTTAGTGTGTTAAAACATAACAACAGGAACTCACAACAGGAAGGAAAATTTAAAATTTCAAATGAAAAGAAAACAGAAGAAAAAAACCTTGGTTCTTTGAAATCAGCTTGGGTTCGCAATACATTTTTTGTGCTGAAAGCAAAGCAGTTTTTAAATGAATTGAAAATTGCTTCATATTTCGTAAGCTTTCACTTACAAAACTTTTAGATCACTTTGTTTTTCTACGGAAATTTATTAATAATTTTCTATAGAATTAATATAAAAACAGTAAGGATGATTTATACGGCTGTGACGAATTGAACATATTTAATATTTGGATATTTCTAACTTAACTTTAGGATATAAAGTTTTTGCTTAATTTTATTAAAAATAAGTATTTTATGTTTACATCAATTTTTTACATCAATTTCCAAATGATTTTCTTAAATTTTCCTAGTCAATCATGAAACTAAGGCAGTAAGAGTTGTAATTTAGTGTAATTTGCATCATTAGCATCCTACTGAAATCCATCCAGCAAACCGCTTTTATATTGTATTTTGTTTATTCTGTACGTTCTTATTGGTGTGAGTGCTTTTGTTTCTCTTATACCGGGGTTGGTTGCCAAAAATATAAAGAGAAAGAACGAAGGTAGATTTTTATAACAAACATGTTAGTTTAACAGGTAAATCAAAAATTGTGTGCATGAAATTTAAAAATCGAATACTGGTTTTGTTTATATTTATTTGGAAATTACTGAAGATGATATATTTGGTTAGGTTTTCCAAAGTTAGTACTTAGTTCTATAGTTTTTGAGTACATTCATCTTACTTTTAGTTGTTGCTGCTGCAAATACATAAGCCCATAAGACTTGTTGCATACTTATAGGCTTTTTAATTAATTAAAAACTGCTGTTGGGTATCTATATTATAGTGAGTGTTTTAAATCAAAGACATTAGTGATTTGTTGAAACCAACAATATTTGAAAATCTTTTTGTATAATGGTTTGTTAAAAATGTTAAACAAAGGTCAATATCTAATTACATTTGTTTTAGTAAATATTTGAATTTCATGTAAAACAAGTCTTTGCTATTTGTATAACAAACAGATACTGCATTATGGAAAACTATGCAAATGAAAAAGAAAATATTTCATTCCGTCGGTAATTTCATTTCATAAAGTTTATATAGTCTGGATAGTTATTGATACATCAATATATCCGCTATAGTCCAACTTAGGATGATGAGATATAGGAAAAAAACCGCAACTACCACAATATTTCCACCAAAATTTTTCTAACCAATATTATTTTTTCTCCATAGATTTTATTTCACCTAAATTTTTTCTCCCCAACATTTTTTTTCACAAACATTTTTTTCACCAAAAATTTTTTTCACCAAAAATTTTTTTCACCAAAAATTTTTTTTAACAAAATTTTTTTTCACCAAAATTTTTTTCGCCAAAATTTTTTTTCTAACAATTTTTTTCGTTTTTTTTAAACTATTTTTTAACAAATAGCTGAGAAAACCGGGACAACATCGATTTTTGGCCTATTTTTCGAAAAATGTCTTAGATATAGGCATAAAACCGCGAACACCACAATATTTCCATCAAAATTTGTCTAACCAATATTATTTTTTCTCCGTAGATTTTATTTCACCAAAATTTTTTCTCCCAAAAATTTTTTTTCTCTAAAATTTTTTTTTACCAAAAATTTTTTTCCAACAAATTTTTTTTATCAAAATTTATTTCAATAAAATTTTTTTCTAACAATGTTTTTTTTTTAACTATTTTTTAACAAATGGCTGAGATATATAGGGAAAAAACCGGGACACCCTAAATTTTTGGCCTATTTTTGATCTATATCTGGATTACTAAGTCACTACAATGGGTCAAAATCGGGAAAAATATTTTTTAACTCGAATTTTTAACCAACATTTTTTTTTCCAACAAATATTTTTCACCAAAATTTATTTAAATAATTTTTTTTTTATATAACTATTTTTTAACAAATGTCTGAGATATAAGGAAAATACCGGGACACCCTAGATTTTCGGCCTATTTTTGATCTATATCTGGATTACTAAGTTATTACAATGAGTCAAAATCGGGAAAAATATTTTTTAACTCGAATTTTTAACTAAAAAAAAATATTTTAAAAATTAAAAAAAAATTGGAAAAAAAATTCAAAAAAGCAAATTCGAAAAAAATTTTAAAAAAATAATTTCGAAAAAAAAAAAAATTTTTGAAAAAAATATTATTTTGAAAAACAATTTAGAAAAAACTATTTTTTTTTAAATTTTCAAAATTATTGAAAACTATTTTTGACAAAAAAAAAAACAATTTCTAGTGAAAAAACGTGGAAACAACACTTCTGATGAAACTATTTTTATGAAAAAACAAGCTATATTCGGCTGTGCCGAATCTTATATACCCTTCACCAAATTAAACTTTAAAATAAAATTCAAAAAAAATTGTTATCAAATTTTTTTTTTTTTAAATATTTTTTTCAGTTTTTTTTTTTTAATTTTTCTTCAATTTTAAACATTTTTTTTAATTTATTAATTTTTTTTGTGAAAAAAAATTTTGGATAAAAAATATTTTTCCCGATTTTGACCCATTGTAGGTTTAACTTACTTATATACATCGTTGCAATGGACTTTCAAACATCTATCATTAGATATCCATATTGTCAATATTTATAAGATATAGATACAAAATTGGTGAAATAAAATCTGTGAATAACAAAAATTAATAATTTAATGTTTAAAAAAAATTTGCTGGAAAATTTCAACAAAATTTTTTTTAATTTTTACCAATTTTGTTATTCACGCAAAATTTTGTTCACCAAATTTTTTTTCCTCCCAATTTTTTTCATCAAACTATCGTTACCAAGATTTTTTCATCAAAAGTTGTTTTTACCAATTTTTTTTTTTATCAAATATAATTTTCAATAATTTTCCTTAAGTATACTTTGATGATTCGACACAGCTGAATATAGCACTTTTTTACTTGTTTTATTCTAATTATAGAGTATCTTATTTAGATTGTATATTAATTTTTATTTGTTGTTGTGGCTGTTGTTTTTACTTTTGCCCTAATTAATATGCACATTAAAACATATTTTGAAGCCTACTTTCAGGCTTTTAATTAAACATACTTCAAATTAAATCTACATTACAAATAAGCAATTGTTTTGATTTTTTGGTTACACTCATAGATTCTGTAAACATTTTCTAACAACATTTAAAAAAAAAAAAAATCCAAAATATTAATATAAAAAATATTTGCATATTTTTAGGCTAAATATTTTACACGTGGCCTTGAATCGCTTCAATATGAAGCTGAGTGGAATATAATGATCAACAGTCATGTTGAAGTATCAAAACAAATGATTTCACAACATTGCCAGCATATTAAAAAGCCATTTTAATCGAATTTCATACAAACATCATTAAGTGTGTTGTGTGCAGGTGGCCTGGAGGCTATGCTGATGCTGATGGTTCAAACACTGGAAAGAGATTCATGTATCTTATACATGTGTGTACTTGCTGTTTTGTTCAAAAGTGTGTAGCTGTATCAATGATAAGTTTTGTTTTAGAGCGGGGGGTATTTTTACCCCTTAAGGGTTAAATTTGTTTATTTTATAATAAGAAAAGTTAAAATCAGCTTTTGATTCTTGTTGTTTTTTTGTTGCGGATATTATTAATGTTGGGAAATGTAAATGAATTCAAGGTTTTCCTGCTTGTGAATTGAATCGCAATGGAAAGTAATAAAAATCCCAGCATTTGTTATGAAATATGCTTGAGTAAACAACAAAAACAAAATACAGGAAAAAAATATAAAAACAAACAATTATTTGACCCCAAGCCATGGCAGCTGTCTAACGCAAGGATAAACAACAATTTGATGATATTAAAAATCGATGATGATGACGATGATGATATTGACCGTGTGGCTGGCCTGAACTGTTGCTTTGGCTTGAACTGGTCTGGTTATTTTAATGCTAAAATTATGTAAATGTTTATGTTTGCATATTTTTGGGGGCAACCCAAGAGGATATTATTCGTTAATAATGTTAAGGTTTTTTTTTTGCAATAAAAATACACATACAAATTCTAATATTATTTGATACATGTGCAAATGAACAGTGGAGTGCAAAAAAACAGGAGACCAATGACCTCCTTTACCATTCGTTCATACATAATTTTGCAATAGCAGCAGTAGTTTAAAAGATTCAACTTTATTACCACCTTATTTTTCGACTGACAGTATTGAAGTTGTGTGTGCATTAAAGGAATTCTTGTCAGTTTGTTTTTCTTCTTAAATACAAATATGCGGTTACCAATAAAAACCTATTAATCACATGAATCCATTGACCATGTAAAATGTTCCCCTACCCTTGAATTAATTCACTAAATGTTTTCAAATTTCTTTTTCAGCAACTTTTTCTGTTCGAAAGCAGAAAACCCGTTTGAGGCGTTTGTTGTGCACTGAACGATGCTGTGCGGTTTGATTTCTTTTGAAATGTTTATTCTGTTTTTTCTCTCTCAGTTGCTGTGTACTGCCTTCGAGTGTATTGGACTGTATATGACATTCAAACATATCGATTTGGTTTTTCCTGACCATACGTGTAATATTAACGAAAAAACAGCAAAATTCAATTACGAATAAAATTGTTAATCGCTTTACCACAAAAAAAAAAAAACATACACATACAACTACTGACATGTAGTTTTACTCACACACAGTTAATAATTAAACATAAAGACCTAGCATTTTGAAGTTTTTCTCCCGCTGTTTATAGTAGTTTGTTAAATGGTCAGACAGTGTGGGAGTGCGTTGTAGCTCAGAGCCTGAAATGTTGGTTAAAATCTGTTTGACTGATGATGGTGATAATGCGGCTGAGGCTGCATCTGTTGTTTTTCTTGTTTGATGTATGATTAAGGATTAAACAGAGAGTATCTTTGTTTGCAACCAATAAGAACTTAATTTTATTTTGGTTAATGAAACACACAGGATAAATTAAATATGTATGCATGTATTCGTACTTTTTTTTATAAATTACATTACATTTAAATATAGTCGTAAATAGTTTATGGTATTTCCATGTCATCATTATAATTTATTTAGTCTGAAAAAATGCTTTATTATGTAAAGTTTCAACATAAAATAAAAAGGTTAAAGTTTTGTTTATATTGAAATGGTTGCTATAGAATTTTTAAATCTTTTTTAGAAAAGCAGCAAACTATTTTATTAATATATTAAAAATCCCTATTTTACTAAAGCAAAACAAGTAAGTAAGGCTGTGTCGAATCTTATATACCCTTTACCAAATTATATTTTAAAATAAAAATTTAAAATAATTTTAGGTAAAAAAAATAATTTTCAAAATTTTAAAAAAAAAAAATTTCAAATTGTTTTTCAAAATTTAAAAAAAAGGATTTTTTCAAAATTGTTTTAAATTTTTTTAATATATTGGAAATCCTTATTTTACTAAAGCAAAACAAATAAGGGAGCTATATTCGGCTGTGTCGAATCTTATATACCCTTTACCAAATTATATTTAAAATAATTTTAGGTAAAAAAAAAAATTTCAAAATTTTGAAAAAAACATTTTTTTCAAATTGTTTTTCAAAATTTAAAAAAAAATTTTTTTTTCAAAATTGTTTTAAATTTTTTTAATATATCGGAACTCCCTATTTTACTAAAGCAAAACGAGTTAGAGAGCTATATTCGGATTTTTCGAATCTTATATAACCTTTACCAAATTATATTAAAAAAAAACTCAAAATTTTTTTTCAAAATGTTGAAAACATTTTTTTTTTCAAATTGTTTTTCAAAATTAAAAATTTTTTTTTTTCAAAATTGTTTTCAATTTTTTTTTTTTTTTTATTTTTTTCAATTTTTTTTTTAATTTTTTTCCAAATTGTTTTTTAAATATTTTTCCAAATTTTTTTTAAATTTATTAGTGAAAAAAAATTATAAAAAAAATGTTTGTGGTAAAAAAAAATTATAGGGTTAAAAAATAATTTTCTCGATTTTGACCCATTGTAGGTCCATATTACTATAGCCTTTATAAATCGTTGCAATGGACTTTGAAATATCTATCATTACATATGAATATTGTCTATATTAATGACTTAGTAATCCACATATAGATCAAAAATAGGCCAAAAATCAAGGTTGTCCCGGTTTTTTCCATATATCTCAGCCATTTGTAAGCCGATTTTCTCTATTTTAAATAGCAACTGAGCCGGAAGAATTCCCGATATATTCATGTGTCAATTATGTTTGTAAGTTATTTGGGGGCTATGGAAAATTGATTTCAACATACAGACGGACATGGCTATACAAACGATCCAGAATATATATACCTTGTGTGGTCGCAAATGAAAAATATAGAAATTACAAACGGAATGACAAACTTGCCACTCATGATGAAGAGTATAAAAACAACACTAAATGAGAAAAAAAACATTGATGGTTGTCATCAATTGGCTGGGCTTTCAATTCATATTTATTAAAAAATATTTAAGTTATGATGCATTTTGTATAAATAAGCTTCTGTTATCGCTAACTTTTCCACAGAAAACTGAAGAAATCGTTTATTTTTCAGTATAAATTGAAAGATAAACATAACTTTTCTATAAATAACTGATGACATTGACATCTTTTTTATAGTAAACAAAAGTTATCCATAACTTTTCTATATAAATATCGATAGCTTTTGTCTACAGAAAAATTAAGATATCAATAACACAGAGCAACACGAAAAATTATAACCATATTCGAACACCACCAAGTGCCTCCCAGTTTTTCCCAATGTCATGGGCCCCCAAAGATTAAGTGCCTTGTTGTCATTTTTGCATAAAACTGATACTTTTCTCCGGCTCATATCTAGCAAAGCGTTCGAAACTTTGATCTACTCTCTGAGGCTAAGTTGTCACCAGCTTTATATAAAGGGTATTTCAATAGGGACTTTTGATCTTTGAAACATGATAGCGGACATATAATTGAAGCCGCATCTATCGAGTTGACTGTCATTAGTTCATTTTGTTTTCCCATATCACCATGGATAATACTAGTCTAAAGTCTAGTCTAAAGTCTAGTCTAAAGTCCAGTCTATAGTCTAGTCTAAAGTCTAGTCTATAGTCTAGTCTAAAGTCTAGTCTAAAGTCTAGTCTAAAGTCTAGTCTAAAGTCTAGTCTAAAGTCTAGTCAAAAGTCTAGTCTAAAGTCTAGTCTAAAGTCTAGTCTAAAGTCTAGTCTAAAGTCTAGTCTAAAGTCCAGTCTAAAGTCTAGTCTAAAGTCTAGTCTAAAGTCTACTCTAAAGTCTAGTCTAAAGTCTAGTCTAAAGTCTAGTCTAAAGTCTAGTCTAAAGTCTAGTCTAAAGTCTAGTCTAAAATCTAGTCTAAAATCTAGTCTAAAGTCTAGTCTAAAGTCTAGTCTAAAGTCTAGTCTAAAGTCTAGTCTAAAGTCTAGTCTAAAGTCTAGTCTAAAATCTTGTCTAAAATCTAGTCTAAAGTCTAGTCTAAAGTCTAGTCTAAAGTCTAGTCTAAAGTTTAGTCTAAAGTCTAGTCTAAAGTCTAGTCTAAAGTCTAGTCTAAAGTCTAGTCTAAAGTTTAGTCTAAAGTCTAGTCTAAAGTCTAGTCTAAAGTCTAGTCTAAAGTCTAGTCTAGTCGAGTCTAGAAAATTAAAGTTATCACTAACTTTTCTATAGAAAATTAAAGTTATCACTAACTTTTCTATAGAAAATTAAAGTTATCACTAACTTTTCTATAGAAAAGTAAAGTTATCACTAACTTTTCTATAGAAAAGTAAAGTTATCGATAACTTTTCTATAGAAAACAAAAGTTATCGATAACATTTTTTTAGAAATCAACAATTATCAATAACTTTTCTATAGAAAAGTAAAGTTATCGATTACTTTTCTATAGAAAAGTAAAGTTATCGATAACTTTTCTATAGAAAAGTAAAGTTATCGATAAATTTTCTATAGAAAAGTAAAGTTATCGATAACTTTTCTATAGAAAAGTAAAGTTATCGATAACTTTTCTATAGAGAAAAAAAGTTCTCAATAACTATTCTAAAGAAAACCAAAGTTATCGATAACTTTTCTATAGAAGACATTAATTACCGATAACTTTTGTATACAGAAAAAAATGTTAACGATAACTTTTCTATAGAAAACAAAAGCTATCGATAACTTTTCTATAGAAAACAAACGTTATCGATAACTTATATTTAATATATATTAAGATTCTCTTACTTGTTTTTTTCTTTTTTTTTGTATTTGTATTTATATTTATGAAATAGTTTCTCCTAACTTTAATATATCTAACATTTTATTAACTTACAATATTGAATAGTTTAGTTGCAAATTGAGTTTCAATTTATTTGTTTCCCCCAAAAGTAGGCAACATTTTTTATATTTTATGTTGTGTACCAGGAATTAAATTCTATTCAGTTATTTATTGCTTTGTGAAGATAGATAAATTTGTAACTGGGTTAAATTAAATGAAAACCCCTATAAACTATTTTTGAAGGAAGTTTATCATTAAACCTTCTTTCAAAATTTCTTGGGTATTTTGTAGGAAAATTAATAAGTTTCTTTTTTTAATATTATGCCTTTATTAATCATATTCTTGATTGTTTGATATTCTTATTTAGCTCTTGTTTTTTGCTTCTAGGACAAGTTTTATATTACCTTTTTAAATTTTAGGTATTTCATATGAAATATTAAGCTTCATATCAATAATTCATTAAAAAAATAACTTAATTTGTGGCAGGAAATTTCCAAAACACACACTCTGTTCAATTTGTTGTGGGGGGGAAAGGTAAAACGATATTGATTGGTAATCATAAACCAGTAATTCTATTAGTGTTTTCGAAAGGTATTCTTCTCAGTATCAATTTGCATGAAAGTTCGAATACAAGTAACAACTGAGTTATATTTCATAAAGAACATTAATATGTTTAAGAGTTTGTAATTTGTTTTCGGAGTTAGTAACAAAGTCTCAATATCACAATTGAAGACTATGTGTTTTATATATTTTTTATGTTGCATAAATTATTTAAGAAAATACTTTGTTTATGCCTGCTTGTTTTAAGGTTAATCAAGTTTAAATGTTAAAATAATTACAAACGATAGTAAAATGAAATGAATATGAGAAAATGTAAATGTACAAACAATTTAAATGTACAACAGCAAAAGAAACTGATAAATTCTACTTATATGATTTAAAAGCAAATTAACAATTACACTAGACTTTAGACTAGACTTTAGACTAGACTTTAGACTAGACTTTAGACTAGACTTTAGACTAGACTTTAGACTAGACTTTAGACTAGACTTTAGACTAGACTTTAGACTAGACTTTAGACTAGACTTTAGACTAGACTTTAGACTAGACTTTAGACTAGATTTTAGACTAGACTTTAGACTAGACTTTAGACTAGACTTTAGACTAGACTTTAGCTTAAAATTGAAACTAGACTTAAGACTTTTTTCCCGAACAGAATACCCATTTTGATAAAACTATTTTATCATACATGTTATTGAACGCTATATCCATCTATGGCGATATAGCGAAACAAAATGAACTAATGACAGTCAATTCGATAGATGTGGCTTCAAATATATGGCCGCTATCATGTTTCAAAGTTCAAAAGTCCCTATTGAAATAATCTTTATATAAAGCTGGAGACTTTAACCAGAGTAATCATGTGACCAATTTCCCATTATATAAAGTATTCACTTATTCACCATAAGCACAATCCATCAAGCATAGACAAACACAAACTTGTTTACGTTAAGAGGATTTTGAAGCGTATAAGTATTATGTTATTTAAAATTATTTTATATTAATCATACGCATTGATATAAGTATTAAAGTATTAAAATTTTGTTCATTGTTGCTTGTATGGCTGCTTTCGAACTGTCAGATTCTTTACTTGTCTATAGAAAAGTTATCGATAACTTTACTTTTCTATAGAAAAGTTATCGATAACTTTACTTTTCTATAGAAAAGTTATCGATAATTTTACTTTTCTATTGACAAGTTATCGATAACTTTACTTTTCTATAGAACAGTTATCGATAACTTTACTTTTCTATAGAACAGTTATCGATAACTTTACTTTTCTATAGAAAAGTTATCGATAACTTTACTTTTCTATAGAAAAGTTATCGATAACTTTACTTTTCTATAGAAAAGTTATCGATAACTTTACTTTTCTATAGAAAAGTTATCGATAACTTTACTGTTCTATAGAGAAATTATTGATGACTTTTGTTCTCTATAGAAAAGTTATCGATAACTTTTTTTCTTTATAGCTTTTGTTTTCTACAGAATTATTTTACAACATATTGAGGCTTACAAAAAATGATAACCTTTAAATAAATGGTCACTACAAATACTAAGGCATTACCAACAAAGAAATCCTTCAAAACATAAAAATTTTTTATCATTGAAAGTAAACCTTAAACATTTTATGTTGCAGCTATTAGTTATGCTTATCGCTCATTAAAAAGCTTAAGCTTTCATTTCCTTGATACATGTTTTATCATTATAATCATTTGTAGAGCATGTTTTTTATCTCTACAAGTGCTGATTGTTTCCTAACCATTAGAACAATTATATTTGTGTATCTCATTAAAATGTTGCTTCATTTTTTATAGCTCATGTTTATAATTTTTTTATATTTCTCTCCCCCATGACTGGCGTTTCAACACATTATAACGATGTTTTTAATCTTCTTCTTTATAACCTTCACCTTGAGTAGTAAGGTTATAAATAAAGTTGTCATTTCTACATATTTCATTTGCAGAACCATATGGATCGTTATAGATAGCAGAGTCGGTTGAAATCAACTTTCCGAAGCCCAGAAATAACTTTCATAAGTGACTTATACATCAATATATACGCTATACTACAACTTAGATTGAAAATTTAAAATCGAAAAAATCGGCCCTCAAATGACTGAGATATAAGCAAAATACCACCCTATATTGGTTTTTTCACCAAATTTATTTTTTAACAAAAAATTTAAAAAAATATTTTTGTTTTTTAACCAAACTTTGTTTCCACCAATTTTTGATTTTTTTTTCACAAAAATTTTTTTTCGAAAAATTCATTTCGGCAAAAAAAAATTTTTTTATAAAATTTTTTTTAATATTTATCTTAAAGTATACTTTGGTGAAGGGTATTTAAGATTTGGCACAGCCAAAAATAGCACTCTTACCTCGATTTTACGCAATTTCACTTATTTTTTTTCACCAAAATTTTTTTCACAAATTTTTTTTTTTATCAAAAACTGTTTTTTATATCCGTCTTAAAGTATACTTTGTTAAAGGATATATAAGATTCGCCACAGCCGAATATGACACTCTTACCTTTTATATCTCACATTTTTTTATAACTTCCCTATTACCCCCTCCTTTTACCTTCCTTTGTTTTGTATTTAACTATGAATTCATTTCGTGTTATTCTTTGTTCAGCCAACATTCATTCAAGTTGTTTCCTTTTGTTGTCCTTATGAAAAATTCATTTGTTTATTTATTGAGGGTCCTTAAATGGAATTGATACTTAAATTGTTGCTCTTAAGTTCTTTGCCAGCAATTGCTGTTTGTAGTTATAAGTGGCCCTAATAAGCTGAAGAAAATATAAGTCTTTAGTCTGGTAATAATTTCCTGGAAAACTGAGGCAGTTTCCTTTCATGATTTGTTTCTTTTTTAAACTTCAGCAGACATTAAAAAAAATGAGGTGTGAAATTTAGAAAGTAAGAGAAAACTTAGAAATTATTATTTATTTTTTCAGAAATGTTGAGTTATTTTGTTCATATTGCAGCAAATATTTCAAACGATTAGTTATAAATAAAGTTCAATATATAAGTTTACTTCCTATTTTCATCATAAATTTTAAAATTGTTTCCATTTACTTTAATAATAACTTATTTTCAGCTATTATTAATCTTAATAATTTGCAAAATTTCACAAAATATTTTCTAAAGTGTGAAAAAAGGATATATTACCAACTTTTTTGTTGATTACACAAAATCATCAATATTTAAAATATATATTATTAACACTATCATATGTTCATGTACTTAATTTCAAGATATTTCAATAACTTTTGTGGATTTTATTACATATTTACTTTTACTTCCTACTTTCTTCATAAATTTTCACATTTCACACTAAAAAAAAATGGAAAGCATACTTAAAACAAATAAAGTGAAATAAAATATATAGCATACTTTTAGGTCAAAACAAATATCTTTTTGAATATTTCATATTAGTTATCCAGAAACTTTTTATTATTATTCTTCTAATAAAAATACATTACTAAAACATATTTTGGGTTGTAAAATATGTGAATAAGCCACATGGACTTTTATTGGTTGCTGTAAATACAATTACATGCAGCATATTTTACAGATCGTAAAATTGCTATATAAAAAATATCCATGAATTTTATTCGTATTATAAACAGTAAAGAAGACTAAAATAGACTTAAATAAAAAAAATGGAATAGAATGTAAAAAAACAAGTAAGAGTGTAACGAATCCTGTATACCCTTCACCAAAGTATACACAATTGAATGAAACAATTTTTTGTAAAAAAAAAAATTTTGAAAAATTTTGCGAAAATAGAAGTTAAAAAATAGAAATTTATTTTAAAAAAATGTTGAAAAAAAATTTAAAATAAATTTGGTTGGTAATAATTTGTTATGGTAAATTTGATCATCTGATTTCAAAAACAACATTTGAAAGTTGGTACCATCAATGGTTTACCTGCCAGGTGGAAAAACAAAATGAGTGCCTTAAGGCACCCTTGCGGCCTTAGATAATGTAAAAAATTGCAAATCAAACCAAAGAAAACCAAACAACATTTTGCTATATGAGGAAAAAACGGAGGCAGCAAAACTAGTCTGCAATGCCCAACAGTACCTGAAGGCACTCATCAATTAATCACGTCTCTAAATAGTAGCTTACCTTTTTTACATAAATCTTGACTCCAATCTATAAAATATAAGTATACTTTTTAAGAAAAAAAATATGATTGCAATCGGGAAACTTTAAAACACTTTAATCAATGTTTAATAACACAACATGGACTTTCCATATTTTTTTGGTTGTTAATGCACTTAGTTTGTAAAAAGTGCAGTAAATAAGAAAGAAGAGAGCTTTTAAGACGTTTCAAGGCTTATTAAAATATTTAAGTACGTTTTTTAGAAACTGTTACAAGAGATTTTGATTTGAAAAATCAGTTATATGTGCATTTATAAGCATTTTTGCGAAGAGTGCCTTGAGGCATACTTAAGCATTAGAGGGTTAAGAACAAATTGGTGCACAAAATTTTTGTTGAACAAATTTAGCTGAAAATAAATTTTATTAAAAAATATTATAAACAAAAATTTGTTAAAAAAAAATTATGAAAAAAAAAATTTTTAATTTTTTTTTGGTGAAAAAATACAAGAAAAATGTTGGGAAAAATAAGTTAAAAAATTTTTGGGGAAAAAAATTTATTAAGAACAAATTTGTGAACAAAATTTTGGTAAAAACCAATTTTTAAAAAACTTTTGTTAAAAAAGAATTTTGAAGAACAAAATTTGTTAAATAAAATTTTGGTAAAAAAAATTTATTTTTACATATCTTTTGGTGAAAAAAACTTTGATGAAAACATGTAAGAGTACTATATTCGGCTGTGCCGAATCTTATATACCCTTCACTAAATTATACTTTAAAATAAAAATTTTAAAAATTTTTAGGTAAACAAAATTAAAATTATTTTTTTTTTTGTTCAAAATTGTTTTTCAAAATTAAAAAAAAAATTTTTTTTTCAAAATTGTTTTTCAAAATTTTTTTCCAAATTTTTTTTTTTAATTTTTAAATTTTTTTTTTTAATTTATTAGTGAAAAAAATTTTTTGGTAAATAAAAAAATTCGGGTTAAAAAATATTTTTCCCAATTCTGATCCATTGTAGGTCCAACTTACTATAGCCTTATATACATCGTTGCAATGGACTTGGAAATATCTGTCATTAAATATCCATATTGTCTATATTTATGATATAGATCATAGATCAAAAGATATTAAAAAGAAATAAATTGGAGAATGTTCTCTGCTACACATCCCAGCAGTTAAGCAAGTAGGCAGTAATTGTCACTTATGACTGCCCCTTATTTATATATTTTGGGTCAATTTACACTTATGGGCTCTTTGTATCACAGGTAATCTAGCGTGAAGTCAATTGTCTTTTTAGTGTCTCCAAGTAACCTAAAATGTAGTCACTTTAAACTTTTATTTTACCCACCACAAGTAATATATTGGAGAGTATGTTAAAGATGTTTTTTTAACTGAGTATTTGAGGTCAATTAGCACCAGTACATGTTAAAATCTTTAAAATAAGTAGTTATGTAGCTGATCAAGTAACCAGTTAGATAGCTAGACTCTATGTTACCGATATGTGAATCCAAGGTGTTGAATCTTTTGGACCAGCTATCAGAGAGTCTCCTTCTAATTCAAAAGGGAAAATTGAAACCCTGCTAAGGACAAGCACCCGTTGAAACAACTAGTCACGTAGCTAGTTATATAACTAGTTGTCACCCTAAATAATTGGTAAAATCATTAGTTCGGGAAAGTCTTCTAGAACTGCTGGGTTGCTTACTTTCACAAACACACAAGTACATAAATAAATGAATATGTGTGTGTTTTATTACATCCTTGTTGTTTGCTTTGTACGTGACTAAAATATAAAATACTTTAAGCTTTTGTTTTGTTTTTTGTCTGTATATGTTTTAGACAGAAGCATGAGTATTTGTGTCCGTGCAAGTCCATGTATGTTACTTTGTTAGTACATTGGCATTTTGTTATCCTGATACACCTTTTGGTTAAGCAAATATAAAATGTAGAAACTCATGATCATTTTAATGGTGTAATTGTATGTAAATATAAACGTACTAATATTATTACAAATGCCTCACACTTTATTTAAATAATTGACAAATGTTATAAATCAGAAGAAAGGGAGACTTTTAAGATGACAAAATATCCTGAAGTTTCCTTAGAAAATTGTTGAAACAAGCTAAGGAATTCGTTTGTTGGTCTAGTACTAAATTAAACAAAAAAAAAACCTTTTTCGTTTTGCTTTATATAATATTAAAGAATTTAGAAATTTCCTGAAGCTCAAAGAACTCTCCCTTTTGCTTTTCCAAATTCCTACAAATCAAGTTTCATACTTTATGTCCTTATTGCTCACACATTTTATGCCTTTAAGGTATATTTCTGAAATATTCTCCTTTGTTTTTATAAATATCTCAAAGCACTCTTATGCTGCTGTTGCTTATACAATCAAATGCCTAAAAGTATAAGTGACATTTGAACAGATTTATAGCCTGCTTAAGCTAACACATTCGTGTATATTTTGTGAAATTAATTCACACACTGTCACATAACTACAGAAAAAAGGATAGGAGTCAGCAGCATGTAAACAAAGGCAAATGAAAAAAAATTGATGTCGGAAGGCAGCAGTAAGGAAATAAATGATTAAAACAAATTGTATAAAGTGATTTCATTAAAACATTATAATATACTTTAAGGTTGAGAAATTATTACAAATTTGTATTAAAATGTAAATAAAAAACAACAAATGTAATAAAAAATATGCAAAGGCATCATCATTTGACTTTTTACTTAAATAATTTAAGACTAAAATTTTATTTTTGAAATATTCTAAAAAAAGGATATATGTCTGACTTCTTTGCTAATAAAGTTAAATCATCTAAATTTTGTGTACATATAAAGGACAATTTTTTACATTGATATTCTAATTTTCAAAGGGCTTCTGTAATTTTTGTAGATTTTAAGATAATTTTTTAAAAAAGTTTTGAATATAACAATTATATTCTTTCAATTACTTGTATAAAAATTTAGTCACAATAATTTTCCTTAATAATTTGCTTGATATGGTAAATTTTTTAAGAAAGTGCAAAAAAAGGATATATTAGCAACTTTTGGTTTATAAAGTAAAACTATCATTATTTAAGGTAGTTATTAAGGACACTTAGTGCCGTTCTTATTCTAAGTTTCATTCGATTTCAATAAATTTTGTAAATTTTATGTTATTTTTTCTGTAACAAATTTTAATCCAAGAATTTTATTTTTCCATTTTCCGGCTACAAAGCTGTAGCAAAACCTTTTTCTATAAAAAATTGGGTAAAATTATAAAATTTTTTATTTAAGAAAAAAAAGGATATATTACCAACTTTTTTGTTTATAAATTAAACCCATCAATATTTAAGCTAGTTATTAAGGACACTAATTTCCGTTCTTATTCTAAGTTTTAACTGATTTCAATAAATTTTGTGGATTTTATGTAATTTTCCCTTTAACAAATTTTAATAAAAAAATTTTATATTTTCATTTTCTGGCAATAAAGCTGTACCTAAACATTTGTCTAAAAAATATTTTAGTAAAATTGTAAAATT
Organism: Calliphora vomitoria; assembly: GCA_942486065.2. Classification (NCBI taxonomy): domain Eukaryota; kingdom Metazoa; phylum Arthropoda; class Insecta; order Diptera; family Calliphoridae; genus Calliphora; species Calliphora vomitoria. The sequence continues at coordinate 118,670,283 of OW818032.2, forward strand.
TTTTATTTAAGCAAAAAAGGATATATTACCAACTTTTTTGTTTGTAAAGCAAACCTATCAATATTTATGCTAGTTATTAAGGACACTTAGTACCATTCTTATTCTAAGTTTCATTAGATTTCAATAAATTTTGTGGATTTTATGTAATTTTTTCCCTAACAAATTTTAATCCAAAAATTTTGTTTTTCCATTTTCTGGCAACAAAGCTGTAACTAAACATTTTTCTATACAAATTTGGGTAAAATTCTAAAATTTTTTATAAATGTGAGAAAAGGATATATTACCAACTTTTTTGTTTATAATGCAAAATCGACAATATTAAGGTCATGTATACAGGATACTATTTGACATTCGTGTTATTAGTTTCAAGTGCTTGCAATAATTTTTGTGGAATTTATGTAATTTTTTGGAAAACAATTTTAAACCAAGAAATTAATTTATTAATTTTTTTGGCAACAAACCTGTTTTTAAGCATGTTTCTATAAAAAATTTTCTAATTTTGTAAACTAATTTTATATTTGCAAAAAAGGATATACTAGAAACTTTTTTTGTTTTTAAAGAAAAAGCAATAATATTTAATGGGTTTATAAAGGAGACTGATTACTGTTCTTATGCCAGTTATCAAGCGATTTCAATCATTTTCGTGGAATGTATGAAATTTGTTTAAAAAATTTTAACTGAATAATATATATTTTTTTTAATTTTCTTGTAGCAAAACTTTTCCTCAATGAATATTCTGAAAATATAAAAAGGATAACACTTTTTGTTTTTAAAAATTCTTCAAAATGTTTGTTTCATACTAAAATCAATCCATCGAGCATTAATTTTTTAATTTACTAATTTTATACAAACATTTGCATTCATTGAAAAAAAGGATGTTCAATAAATGTCCAAAATGTCCTCATATATTTAACTTATCATTTACTATTCATCTGCACAAACAATTCTAATATTTTCTATGGATTTGTACAGCATGTTTTTCACAAAAAATTACTTTTAATCTCTTACCAATTTGTTTTGTAGGTTTCATCATTAAATTGTGGTAAATGTTCATAAACTAAAGAGCTTTTTTTCTATCAAAATATCAGTAATCTGCCATCAATTTGCTTTGTGGGTTTCATCAAAAATATATCGCAAAAACTAAAAAAATAATTGATAAACTATATTTGTTTCTGTGCATATGAATTTTTAACCAATTATGCTAGTTTTTTTATCTATCCAGCTGTATAAAGGTGTCTGAAATGAAAATGGCAGATAAAATGTGGTTATTTTTGGTGTCAACTCTATATAGTTTTTTTTCCATAAACTACAGTTTAGTTTTTAATTGAATAATTAACACAGCTGCCATGGTTTGTTAGAAGTTTGTGGAACTATTTTTAAAAATTTGTGTTTAAAAGAAAAAAGTGTAGTATAAGTTAGAGCGTAAATAGAAATTTTAAGCAGAAAATTGTTAGAGTTTTTAAATTTTAAGTCATTTTTTGTATCAAGCCATTAAATTTTCTATTTTTAAATCAAATTTAAGAATTTTTTAGAAAATATAACAAATATGTTACATCGAGGAATAGAAAACATAAATTGGAAAAATTGTTTCTTCAAAAAAATTTTAAAAAGTTATTGAAATCCTTTGGTATTGCTAAAATGAATATTATTTGATGTCTTTAATATATAAACAAATTTGTAGCGATGTTGCTATATGAACAAAAAAATTGGTTATACATCCTTTTTCTGAAAAATTTAAAAAAATGCAATAAAATAAAGGAACTAGTAAGGAAAATTATTAAAATAAGATTTTTTGCCAGAAATTAAAAAAACAATTTTTAAAAATTTAAAATTTTTTTCCAGAGTTTCATAAAATCTTAAAAAAATTAAGAAATCACAAGAAACTAATAGAATGAATGTGAATTAGTGTGTTTAATATAAGCCTTGAATATCGATGACTTTGCTTAAGAACAAAAAAGTTGGTAGAATATCCTTTTTTTGAACATTTTTAAAAATTGAACAAAATCATGGAAATTGTTTTAAAAATACATTTAGTTTTCTTGAAAAAAAACCCTAAAATCTGCAAAAATTATTACACTCACTTGGAACTATGAATACGAATGTTAATTAATATACATAATACATGGATTTTTTAACAACCAAGTTGGTGGAATATTTTTTTTTTGGAAAATTTTAAAATTTGCACAAACTTTGACGAATTTCTAATAAAAACATTTAGTTATGTCTAAGTGACACGTAAATGGAAAAATAAAAGTTTTGTTTTCCAAACTTATTCCAAAAAGTGACATAAAATCTACAAAAATTATTGAAATCATTTGAAACCAAGAATATGAATGGCAATTAGTGCTTTTAACATTTTTACTGAATATAAATGATTTTGAGCTATAAACAAAAAAGTTCCTAGAGTATCCTTTTTTGAAAGTTTTTTAAATTTTTACAAAATTTTGTCAAATTGTTATGTGAATACATTAAGTTATATTAAAATGAAGAGTAAATGGAAAAATTAAAATCTTGCCTTCACATTTTTTTCAAAAATTTCCACAAAATCTACAAAAATTATGGAAATCACTTGAAATTAAGAAAACGAATGGAAAATATTGTCCTTAATATGTGCACTTAATATAAATGACTTCGCATTATAAACAAAAAAGTAGAAGGAAGATCCTTTTTTGAACATTTTTAAAATTTTCAAGAAATCTTAAAAAATTTTAGTGAAATTATATTTATTTATATTCAAAGGAAAAACAAATATCAAAATAAATTCCATGGCGGTAAAATCTTTTTTAAAAACAACAAAAAAATCTACACAAATTAATGAAATCACTTGAAACTAGGAAACGAATGGCAATTAGTATCCCTGATATATTTCCGGAATATTAATAATTTTGTCTTAGAAGGAAAAATATACCTAGAGTATCCTTTTTATAAATTTTACACAAAATCTTGCATGTAATTAAAGAAAATTATTTTAATATAGTTTTTTTGAAAATAAATTTCTTAGATTAAAAACTTTTTTGAAAAATGTCTGTAAAATCTACAAAAATAATTGCAAATACTTGATATTGGAAACATGAATGTTAATATCAGCGCCTAATATTTTCCGCAAATATTAATGATTTTGCCTCATAAATAAAAAAGTTTGTAGAATATCCTTTTTTGCAAGTTTAGAAATTTTGAACAAAATCTTGCAAATTATTAAAGAATATTAGTAGAATATTGTTTTCATTTATAAATAATTGAAAATAAATTTCTGGAATTTTAAACTTTTTTGAAAATTGCTATAAAATCCGCAAACATTTCTAAAATTACTTTATTTTGCGAACACGAATGTAAATAAGAGTACTTAAAATTTTCCCTAAATATTATAGATTTTACCTCATAAACAAAAGGGTCCTATTTTCCAAGTTTTGAAAATTTTAACAAAATTTTGCAAATTATTAAATACCTTAATGAAATACTGTTTTCATTTATAGATAATTAAAAATAAATCTTTGGGATTTTAAACTTTTCTGAAAAATTGTTATAAAATCCATAAACATTTTTAAAATTGCTTTATTTTGCGAATATGAATGTTAATAACATTGCTTAATATTTTCTCTAAATTTGATTGATTTTGTGTTAATAAAAAAAAAGCTTTTACAAATTTGCAGAGTTTTGTATATATTTCACAGTTATCAATTAGACTTTAATCATTTGCTTCATTATTTTTAATTTCAGAATCTCTTTGGTATTTTCCTATGAATATTTTAATAATAACAATTATTTCAGCTGAATTATTGAAATATTTTTTTCTTTAACCTTGTGTTAAATGAAATTAAAAATTCCTCTATTTAGTATTTATTGAATTTTTTTTTTTTAGGTTTATACAATTTTCATAATACCATGTGTTGTATAAGTAAATGTAAATACATGGCACAAGCGTGAGGGAAACATTGCTGAATTCATATTTTTATTTTAATGAAATTTTATGAATATTTTTGCTTCCCTTTCGTACATTTTATATTAATTCATACACATGTGTAAATTCATATTTTTGTAATATTTTATTTGTTTTTTACCTTTAAAGGTTTCATTTGAAATTTTGTAATTATTTCAAGTGTCAGCAACAGAAACCATTACCACTTCCTCCGCCATACAAATAACAAACCCTGAAAATAAAACAAGTAAACAGCAACATAAATATGTGGTAGTATGTAGACATGTGTGAGTATTAAACACATATGAATTTTTTTCCTGTAGTATGTGTTTATTGTAAAAATTTTTATGTTTTTTTTTAGGTTTTTTGCTTTCTTTGGCTGTCGTATGTGTGTTTCTTTTAGTATATTTTCGTGTTAATCTTTTACAGTCTCCTAGACCTTGTTGAAAATCTTGTAGGTTTAATAAGACACATGTAAAGTTCACATTTAAAAAATAAATTTAAAAAATAATTTTTCTCATATATTGAATATGTTAAATAAGGACCATAGTTGTTGGCAGATCATAATATTAAATAAATTTTTTAAAAGCAAATATGTTTCATTAATAACTTTCAATAATGCCTCTAGTTTTATTAATTTTTTTTATAATTCTATAAAAAGGATACATGAACAGCATTTAAGTCCTTGACTTAAATTTAACGAATTTTTGTATCACGATAAATAGTGTTATTTTACGTTCTTTCCTATATATTTTAATCTTTCAAAGAATTTTTTAGTTTTTGTGTCACTACCAGTAAAAACCGTAAATTCCGCAAAAGTTGTATATTAAAAAATGATGTGTATTCATATTATTTTCCGGAGTTTTGTGTCATTATGATGAGTTTTTATGCATTTTTGCTTAATTTAATAAAAAGGATATTCAAAGACATTGAGAGTTCTTGCTTTATTTTTAATAATTTCCGTTATACTTATAAATTACATGTAACTACGTTCATTCTCTTAATTTGAAAGCATTCGTATGATTATTTTAGATTTAAAGGCGTTTTTTGTAAAAAGGATTTTTGAAATTTAATCAAGGTTAGTACTGAATGATATATAACGAATTTATGTAAAAATTTTAAACCAAAAATTTATATTTTTTATACTTTTTCTAGTGGTTGAGACATTCTGATATTATTTACGAATTTTTGCTTATTTTACTAAAGAGGACATTCATAGTGATTATAAGTTCTGGCTTCATTTCAAATAATATGTGGTATATATATACATGATATGTATCTACATTCATTCTGTTAATTTGATATCATTCAATTGATTTTCTTAGATTTCAAATGACTTCTTGTAAAAAGGAAGAACAAATAAGTTGTAGAATTTGAAAATAAGAATTTAATTAAGCTGTGGATCTAGTTAAGGAAATATATTAAAATAGAGCTTCTTGCAAGAAATTAATATTCTTTAATAATTTGCAAAATTTTGTGCAAATTTTAAAAGCTTGTAAAAAGGATATTCTACTATTCATTTTGTTTATGAGGCAAAATCAATAAAATTTAAAGAAAATATTAAGCACTTTTATTAACATTCATGTCCGCAAAATAAATTAATTTTAAAAATGTTTGCGGATTTTACAACAATTTCCCAGAAATTTTTTTCTATTATTTATATATAAAAACTTTATTTCATTTTAAAAATGTTTGTGGATTTTATAACAATTTTTCAAAAAACTTTAAAATCCCATAAATTTCTTTTCACTTATTTATATATAAAAACAATATTTCCTTAATATTCTTTAATAATTTGTAAGATTTTGTGCAAATTTTCAAAACTTTAGAAAAAGGACATTCTACTAAATTTTTTCATTATGGGGCAAAATCAGTAATTTTTAGTGGAAATATTAGACACAGTTATTGCCATTCATGTTCTTAATATCAAGTGATTCCAGTTATTTTTGTAGATTTTAATGCCATTTTTCAAAAAAGTTTAAAATCTCAGAAATTTATTTTCAATTATTTATTAACGAAATCACTATTTCATTAATATTCATCAATAATTTGCAAAATTTTGTGCAAATTTTCAAAACTTGCAAAAAAGGACATTCTAGTAACTTTTTTATTTATGAGGCAAAATCATTGATATTTAGGGAAAATATTAAGCACAGTTATTTCCATTCATTTGCTGAATACAAAGTGATTCCAATTATTTTTGTAGATTTTATAGCTATTTTTTCAAAAAAGTTGCAAGTCTAAGAAATATATTTTCAATTATTTATGCTGTAAATTTATATTAAAATAATTTACATTAATAAAGTGCAAGATTTTGTGGAAAATTTTTTAAATTGTATAAAAAGGATACTCTAGGTAAACTTTTATTTGTAAGACAAAATTAGCAATATTCAGGAAATATATCAGGGATTTTACTTGCCATTCGTTTTCCTAGTTTCAGTAGATTTTATGGTTCTTAAATAATGTTTATTTAATTTTCAAATATTCATTAGATTCTGCAAAATGTGTACAGTATTTCAGTATCTACTTTTATTTTTAGAATCATTTTTATATAGTTTGTACAGCCTCTTTATGTCCTCAATGTCCTTTAGTTGCATTTCTTTTTTAGTAACCCCTGCTTTAGCTCAACTATTCAACTGCATTTAATGGTCTTGTGTTTGAAAAAAAACACAGGGTTATTGTTGCTACTGCTATTGCCCCTGCTGCTTTCAGTTTACTTTTTTAAATAGCTTTTTTATGGTTTTAGTTAAGGTTTTTTATACTTTTGCACACAGCAATTATAAAACTGTGTGGTTAACCACACACATGTATAAACAAAAACTAAATAAATAAAGGTTTAAGGTAATAACTAGTAAGATAAAAAGCAAAAAATCCTTGAACTTTATAAACAACAGACGGGCGGGCTACTGAAATATTAAGTCAAGACATTTTCTATTTAAGATATGATTTTTGAACTTAAGAAACACCTCTCGGCTATTTTAATATAAATTCAAGACATCTTTTTTAACTACAATTTTTGTTCATATAAATGTAATAGTTATGTTGGTTTAATGTTTTCAACACTTTTGATTTGTGGCATAGCAATAAGATTTATATTTTTTACTTTCTTTGTTGGAGAATTTTAACCTCATGTTATTACATTAATATGTCATGTGTCAGTGTTTAAGACAATTTGTCTTAAATGTGCATGAAAATGGAAAACCAACCTCAAATGTTTTGTAAAAATTAAAAGCAATAACCACAATTTTATAATAAAATAGACAAACAAATTAACATATAAAGAAAAACTGTAAAATATATACATCTAGACACCTATTGCTTTAAGAAGCCAAGAAATATTATTTTGAAAAAAGGATATTAAACAAGATGTGAAGTACTTGTCACAATTTGTATGAAATTTTGAGTACTTAGAAATAACATTCTACTACCTTCATTTTCAATATTAGGAAACATTTAAAGGATTTTTCTAGACTTTAAGGTTTTTTATAAAACAGAAATGAGAAAACATTAAGAAATTCTTCTATAAGACTAGTTTATGTAAATATATCAATTAGATATGGTTTTTAATTTGCAGCTCTTTTTATAAAAAGGATATATGAGGCCATCTGGAGTTCTTGCAGCTAATTGAAAAAAGTTAAATCACTTAAATACAACACATCATTCTACGTCCATTCTCCTTTTTTTGAATTATTCCATTGATATTTATAGATTTTGAAGCACATTTTGTAAAATTTATAATTGAAGCATATTTAAAATGTTGCATAAACGTTTACAAAACGTAATAAGTGGCATTCAGGTTTGTCTTCTAGACTTCATCAAACTTTCCAAAAAAAGGATATATGGAGCAATTTTTAGTCCTTGCCCAAAAATTAAATTTTTGTTGGTAAAAACATAAATAACATTATTATACAATCATGCTGTTTGTTCGAAATCATTTCAATTATTTTTGTAGATTTTAGAGGACTTTTAGAAAAACGTATTTACAAAACTGACTTTAGATTTCTCTAGAACATCAATAAATATCGAAGGGAAGCATTTTTTTATATTTTCATGTCTTTGAAATATTTTTTAAAATAAAGGATATATGGAGCCACTTGTAGTCGATGGACCAAATTTAAATATTTCTCGTATACGCATAAATTACACAATTCTACGTTCATTATTGTTATTTCAAATCGTTCAAATAGTTTTTGATGATTTTAGAGCACTTTTTGTAAAAAAGGATTTTTAAATCAACCTTAAGATTTTTTTAAAACATCTATAAATCATGATTTTAAGTATTATGATATGTTTTTAAAGCCTTACTAGATCTTTCAAAATAAAGGATATGTGGAGCCATTTCCAGCTCTTCCCCCAAATTTTAATTTTTTTCGCTAAACACATAAGTAACATTATTATACAATCATTCTGTTTGTTTCAAACCATTTTAATTATTCTTGTAGATTTTAGAGGACTTTTGGAAAAACGTGTTTGCAAATCTGACCTAAAATTTTCCTTAAACATTAAAAAATCCTTATGTGAAGCATTCAGTTATATTTTCAAGTCTTTGCAATTTTTTTCAGAATAAAGGATATATGGAGCCACTTGTATTCGTTGGTCCAAATTTAATTATTTCTCATATACGCATAAATTTCACAATTCTACGTTCATTGTCGTTATCTTATATCATTCCAATTGTTTTTGTAGATTTTAGAGCACTTTTTGTAGAAAAGGATTTTTAAATCAACCTTAAGATTTTTTTAAAACATCTTTAAATCATGATTTTAAGCATTCTGGTATAATTTGAAAGCTCTACTACAACTTTCCAAATAAAGGATATATGGAGCCATTTTTAGTCCTTGTCCCAAATTTAAATTTTGTTTGATAAAATCTTAAATAACATCATTATACAATCATTCTGTTTGTTTGAAATCATTTTAATTATTTTTGTAGATTTTAGAGGACTTTTAGAAAAACGTATTTACAAATCTGTCTTCGGATTTCTCTAGAACATCAATAAATATTAAAAGGAAGCATTTTGTTATATTTTCAAGTCTTTTGAAAATTTTTCAAAATAAAGGATATATGGAAACACTTGAAGTCGATGGACCAAATTTTATTATTTCTCGTATACACATAAATTACATAATTCTACGTTCATTGCCGTTATTTTAAATCAATCCAATTGTTTTTGTAGATTTTAGAGCACTTTTTGTACAAAGGATTTTAAAATCAACCTTAAGTTTTTTTTAAAACATCTATAAATCATGATTTTAAGGATTATGATATGTTTTGAAAGCCTTATTAGAACTTTCAAAATAAAGGATATATGGAGCCCTTTGCAGTCCTTGGACCAAAATTAAACATTTTTGGTATACATATAAACTGAACCATGCTACGTTCATTTTTATAAAAAGGAATCATTTCATTAATATTTGTAAATTTTACAGCTCTTTTTGTAAAAGAACATAAGTGAAACAAATTTGAAATATATATAAAATGTTGAGAAATTTTATTTTGATTCATTTTGTTATATTTTTTATATATTTTTCTAACATTTTATATAAAGGATATATGAAGTAAATTTTTGGTCTTGCTTGAAATAACATAATTTTTTGTTTGAAGTTTACTTACACCATTCTACGTTCATTCTGTTTAATTGGGGCAATTACAATGATTTTCATACTTTTGGTTTTAAAAAAATAAAAGAAATATTCTCAAGATCTTTAATATTTCTCTAAAAAAATATCATTGTGTGTTAATTTGTTATTATTATTTAGGTTTTGTTAATGTTTTGAATTTTTCCTTTGCTTTATTTTTATTTATTACTGTTTATACTTCATTCCTTTCAAGTGTCTAGTCTTTTCTCTATTCCTTTACGTTAATTCCGTTTTAAAAATTTATATTTATTTGCCAACTTTTATATAAAAACTTTTCTCATTTCCTTTTTATACAATTTCTTTATACAACATTCTTTGCAAATATATTTATATTATTAGAAAAACCAAATTCCTTACCACAGATTCTTTATGTAGCCATTAATATTTTTAATTCTATAATTTTATGTTGATTCAGTTAACTCTTCACATTTTTCCCGTTAACATTTTTTGTTATTCATCCCTAAGTTATGCCATTTAAATGGCTAACAAGTTTCTTACTTAAAGTATGCTATAGAAAAAGCAAAAAAAACGCACATAAAAAGAAGAAAAGTTTTGCTGAAAATTGTAAGGCAAAGTTCTAAGCAAAAACACTTGTTTATAGAAACATTATATTGAAGAAAAAAGCCTGAAAGTATGCAAAGTATTTGGTAATACAGTTAAAGGGAGTTATAAGAAACAATATAAAGGAATATTATGAAGAATTTAATAACAGAAGACATTTTTGACAAGATGTTCAACATAGTTAAGCAGGTTTATTGCTGATGTATTTTGGAATATGACTGGATAACTTTAAACTAATGTTGAGGAACATTTGCATTGTTGTTCAAACAACCAAAAGTAAGCAAAAGTGTTCAGTTGCTGCAAAAATTCAGCAATAGAAATGTGCTCTACAATGTTAATAAATGTCTCAAGTTAATGCTTAGGAACTTCTCTTTAATTCTTTAAAGATTTATTTGTATCTTTTTATACAACATTTTATATTGATTATTTAAACTGGCAATAATACAAGAAGTGTGTGACTTAAAAAGTAAATATGTATACAAAAGAAATTTATAACCCATTTACCCATGAATAAACCAAAGAAGAAAGACGGATTGTCCAGCAAATACTATAAAATTTGTACTTATTTAGCAAAACTTAACTTAACAAGAAAATTGTCCAATAAATTGTGTTACATCTGAACAACAGCAAACAAGAAAAGCTAAATTTAAGACAAATTTCTTACGCATACCATAACATATAGAAAAGTAACAAACTCAAATAACCAGAAACAGAAAAGCATCCAAAAAGGAAGACACGAAGGACAACAAAACACTGGAGCAGCCAGAACTACTTGTGGTATATTTGTTAGAGAATAAACGAAAGCAATATTCGAAAACTGCTAAGGCAGTAAATAATAAGTAAAAGACACACTTCCTTAAATAAAGGATATATGGAGACATTTCTAGTCCTTGTTTAAAATTTAAAAATACTTGGTGTACTCATAAAATACAATATGCTACGTTCATTATCTATATTTTAAATCATTTGAATTATTTTTGAGGATTTTAGACAATATTTTGTAAAAAGAATACATAAAACAAACTTAGTATAACCTTAAAATATAAAGTATTCATGACTTTAAGTATTCTGTGATGTTTTCAAAGCTTTACACAACTTTTCAAAAAAAGGATATATGGAGACATTTCTAGTTCTTGCTTAAAATTCCAAAATTCTTTATGTACACACAAATTACATTATTCTACGTTCATTGTCTTTATTTTAAATCATTTGAAACATTTTTGTAGATTTTACAGCAGTTTTAAAAACATAATATATATAAAACAGACTTAGAATTTTGTTTAAATATAAACTTATCACAACGTGAAGCATTCTGTGATGTTTCCAGAGCTTTACTAAACTTTTTAAAAAAAAGGATATATGGAGCCATTTCAAGTCCTTGATCAAAATTTTAAGATTTTTGGTGTACACATAAATTACATTATTCTACGTTCATTGTCTTTATTTTAAATCATTTAACAAATTTTTGTAGATTTTACAGCAGTTTTTGTAAAAAGAATATGTAAAACACACTTAGTATTTATTTGAAACATTAATTAATCATGATATAAAGTACTCTGGTATATTTTGAAACAATTACTACTGTTTTAATAATAAAGGATATATGAAGCCATTTCTAGTCCTTGCTCAAACTTCAAAAATTCTTGGTGTACACATAAATTACATTCTTCTGCGTTCATTGTCTTTATTTTAAATCATTTGAATTATTTGTGTAGATTTTACAACAGTTTTTGTAAATAGAATATATAAATTTGTTAAAAGAATTCTTTAAAACATTAATATAGCATGACCTGAAGCATTCTGGTTTGTTTTCGGAGATTTACTACTTTTTTCAGAAAAAGGATATATGAAGCCATTTGAAGTCCTTCGACCAAATTTAAAATTGTTCGGTATACACATTAACTACTCTATTCTACATTCATTGTATTTATTTTAAAGCGTTTGATTTATTTTTGTAGTTTTTAGAGCACTTTTTGCAAAAAGGATATAGAAATTAGTTATCAGATTTCTTTAAAACATCAATTAATCATGATAGGAAGTATTCTGGTATATTTTCAAGGTTATACTACACTTTTTAAAATAAAGGATATATGGAGCCATTTCAAGTTCTTGCTCTTAATTTAAAATTTTATTGGTATACTTATAAATTACATAAATATACGTTCATTTTCTTTATTTCAAATCGTTTGGTCTATTTTTGTAGCTTTAAGAGCAGTTTTTGCGAAAAGAATATATAAAACCTAATTAATAATTTATTAAAACACAAATTACTCTTGATATGAAGTATTATGTTATGTTTTCAAAGCCTTACTACAATTTTGCAAAAAACGATATATGGAGACATTTGAAGTCCTTGCTCTATATTTCAAAATTTTTCGAATGCACATAAACTACATCATTCCACGTTCATAGTTTTTATTTCAAATCATTTGAGATATTTTTCTGGATTTTAGAGCTTTTTTGTAAAAAGAATATATAAATTAGTTATAAGATTTCATTTAAACATAAAATAATTAGGATTAGAAGAGTTTTGGTATACTTTCAAGGCTTTTCTACACTTTTCAAATTAAAGGATATATGAAGCCATTTGAAGTCCTTGCTTCAAATTTCAACATTTTCGGTATATGTATTAATTAAAACATTCTACGCCCACTCTCTTAATTTGATCGCAATTCATTGATATATCTGGTTTCTAAAGCACTTTTTATAAATCAAAATTAATTGGAACAAATTTGATATATTTTTAAAATGTTGGTAATCATTATGTGAGCCATTCTAGTATGATTTTAATGCTTTAAGGATTTGTTCAAAATAAAGGATATATGAAGCCATTATGAAGTCCTTGCTTCAAATTTAAAAATTTTTTGGTATATGCATTAATTAAAGCATTATACATTCATTCTCTTAATTTCCTAGTATGATTTTAAGGCTTTAAGGTTTTATTCAAAATAAAGGATATATGAAGCCATTTTAAGTCCTTGCTTCAAATTTAAAAATTTTTGGTATATGCATTAACTAAAGCATTCTACGTTCATTCTCTCAATTTGACCCCATTTCACAGATACATCTGATTTCTAAAGCTCTTTTTATAAATCAAAATTAATTGGAACAAATTTTATATATTTTTAAAATGTTAGTAATCAATATGTGAGGCATTCTAGTATGATTTTAAGGCTTTAAGGATTTATTCAAAATAAAGGATATATGAAAGCATTTGAAGTCCTTGCTTCAAATTTAAAAATTTTTGGTATATAAACAAATCATTTCATTCTACGTTCATTCTCTTAATTTGGTATCAATTCATTAATATATCTGGTTTCTAAAGCACTTTTTATAAATCAAAATTAATTGGAACAAATTTAATATAGTTTTAAAATGTTAGTAATCATTATGTTAGGCATCCTAGTATGATTTTAAGGCTTTAAGGATTTATTCAAGATAAAGGATATATGAAGCCAATTGGAGTCCTTGCTTCAAATTTAACATTTTTTGGTATGTGAATAAACTACATCATTCCACGTTCATTCTCTTAATGTGACCCAATTTAATTGATATATCTGGTTTCTAAAGCACTTTTTATAAATCAAAATTAATTGGAACAAATTTTATATATATTTAAAATGTTAGTAATCATTACGCCATTCTTATATGATTTTAAGGCTTTGAAGATTTGTTCAAAATAAAGGATATATGAAGCCATTTTAAGACCTTGCTTCAAATTTAAAAATTTTTGGTATATGCATTAATTAAAGCATTCTACGTTAATTCTCTTAATTTGATTTCATTTAATTGATATATCTGGTTTCAAAAGCACTTTTTATAAATCAAAATTAATTGGAACAAATTTGATATATTTTTAAAATGTTAGTAATCCTTATGTGAGGCATTCTAGTATGATTTAAAGGCTTTACGGATTTGTTCAAAATAAAGGATATATGAAGCCATTTGAACACATAGCTTCAAATTTAAAAATGTTTGGTATATGCATAAATTACAGTATTCTACGTTCATTATATTAATTTGACCTCATTTCATTGATATATCTGGTTTCTAAAGCAGTTTTTATAAAACAAAATTAATTGTCACAAATTCTACATATTTTTAAAATGTTAGGTGACCATATTAAGCAACATTCTGGTATATTTACATAAATTATATGTAAGTCCTTTTGAACTAGATTTCACTGTTACAACTTTTATTATGTAGCCTTGTTTGTATCTGTATACAAAGGATAGCTACATATACAAATACAATTTCAATTTATTGATAACATTAACAACAAAACCAGGCACAATACCCAGCACTTACTTTGCAGTTAACTACTAAACTCCCACACACATACATAAATATACAAGGACTTGTACAAATACCCTGTCATACCTTACCCACCATAGATAGTAGTTGCAGTATTTTTGCACCATTAACACAATGATAATGGTAAAGTAAAAAAAAAAATACCTTTTTGGTGTTTGTTTACCAGCCTGTGTAAGAGTTTGAGTCTGGGTCTTTGTGGGAGCAGGAGCATATGTATATAAATGTGCGTGCTTACTTTGGTATTTCAGTTACATAAAGGCTGCTTTTTAATAAATAAATCCAACTATAATTTTAAGGGCTCTACTACTACTACGACTGTCTGTTATTTTATTTATTCACAAAAAAATCTCTTCCACTTATTACTTTTATTATGCCCTTTTTCCTATACAGTTAGTATATTAGAAAATATGTGTATGAGTTCTTGTAAGTGTGTGAGTGAGATAATTTTATTTGTGCTGTGATTTTTTTTTTTTTTTTTTGTATTTTGTCTTATTTTTTGTTTGTATTTGCTATATTAAGTCTTAAAAGCGTAATTGAGTGAAAATTTCCATCGAAGTGTAAGCTTCACATAACTAACTAAAGCATGTTAACCTAATAACACAAATACAGGCAAACACACTCAAAAAATGTATACTCTATAGCATGATAGTAAAATATAGAGTTTAATAGACATTAAATGAAAAATGTTAAACTAAATTGACTAAAAAAATACTACCTTTCTAAAACGAATTTATGAATTTTCTTAAATTTTATAAACATTTTAGTTTTTGGTGGCATAAATACTAAAAACGTCTAAACAATACTATTTTATCACTTTTTAAAAAAAGTAGTATTTTTACTACTTTTTGCATAAAATTTTCATATTTTTTATTATTGTTCCTCAAAAATATAAAAATTGGTAAAAGATACTGTTTCCACAACGTCTTTAAAAAAGTAGTATTTTTAGGACTTTTTTTAAAAGAGTATTATTTGTGAAAAATGATCATAGGGGTTAACATAGTTCCAAAAAATATTTTTTTTTACTTTTTTAAAAAGTAGTATTTTTACTACTTTTTTTAAAAAAATTAATTTGTGCTAAAATTCTGCCCAAAAATATAAAAATTGGAATAAGAAATTCTCAATATTTATTTTGCAACACTTTTTTAAATATAAATACATAGTATTTCTATTACTATTTTTTTAATATTTCAACATATTTTCTCGAAAATTGTAAAATTGTTAAGAGAAATACTAATTTTACAATGTCTTTAAAAAAAGTAGTATTTTTACTACTTTTTTAAAAAAGTAGTTTTTATATACAATTTCTATATTTTTCAACATATTTCTTCATTACTATAAAAATTAATAAAATATACTATTTTTACAGCATTTTAAAAAAGTAGTATTTTTATAACTTTTTTAAAAAAGTTTTTTTATTTTTATATATATATATATATATATATATATATAATTTTTATATTTTTTTAACATATTTTCTAAAAATTATACAAATTTTACAAAATAAACGTTTTTGGGCATAATTTAAAAAAGTAGTATATTTAATACTTTTTTAATTAAAGCAGTATGTGTGTAAAATTTTCATATTTTCTAATAAACTTCATCAAAAATATAAAAATTCGTAAAAGAAATTTAGAAAAATCAATTTTTTTAACTTTTTTTTAATTGTAGTATTTTTACTACTTTTTTAAAAAAGTAGTATTTGTATTCAATTTTTATATTGTTTGACAAATTTCCTCAAAAACTTAACATATGGTAAAATATGCTATTGTTAAACCTTTTTTGGAAAAAGTAGTATTTTTTACTACTTTTTAAAAAAAGTAGAATTTGCGCAAAAATTTAGTGATTTTTCAAGATGCTTTCTAAAGAATTTTAAAATTTGTAAAAGAAATCTTGAAAGAAATACTTTTTTCTAAATAGAAGTATTTTTAAGTACTTTTTAAAAAAGCAGAATTTGCGCAGAAATTTTAATAGTTTCTCAAAAATTTAAAAATGTTTGTAAGAAATCTCGGAAATACTACTTTTACAACATTTTCTAAAAAGTAGTATATTTATTACCTTTTGAAAAAAAAATTAGTTTATTCGTAAAATTATCAAATTTTAACGAAATTGCCTAAAAATATAAAAATTTATAAAATAAATTATTTTTTAAATATTTTTTAAAAAGCTACATTTTAAAAAAGTAGTATTTTGGAAAAATGTTCATATTTTTCAACATATTTCCACAAAAATAGAATTATTGGTAAAAGAAATTCTGTTAACTCTACTTTTACAATGTTTTAAAAAAGTAGTATTTTTTACTACTTTTTTGAAAAATCTAGAATTTGCTCAAAAATTTTAATGTTTTTCAATATACTTTCTCAAAAATTTGAAAATTTTTAAAATAAATCTGGGAAATACTAATTTTACATTTTCTAAAGTATTGTATTTTTACAACCTTTTGAAAAAAAGTAGGTTATTCATAAAAATGTTGTATTTTAACGCATTTGCTTAAAAATATAAAAATTTATAAAAAATAAATTATTTTTGAAATGTTTTTTTAATGGTAACTTTTTAAAAAAAAGTAGTATTTTCTTAGAATGTTAATATTTTTTAACATATTTCTTTAAGAAATAGTATAATTGGTAAATAAATTCTATTAATACTATTTTTACAATGTTTTAAAAAAAGTAGTATTTTTACTACTTTTTTTTAAGAAGTAGTATTTGCGTAAAATATTGTTATTTCTTAATATATTTCTTAAAAAATAGAAGAATTGGTAAAAGAAATTCTGTTAATACAAAGTTTTAAAAAAGTAGTATTTTTACTACTTTTTTAAAAAAGTAGTATTTGTGAAAAAATTTTCATTTTGTCAACATATTTCCTTAAAATTATAAAAATCGGTAAAATATAAAAGTTTTGATGTATTTTGAAAAAGTAGTATTTTTAGTACCTTTTTTCAAAATGTAGTATTTGTGTAAAATTTTATTATTTTTAATAATATTTCATCAGAAATACTATTTCAGCTATATTTCATAGATTTTTTTGAAGATATTTCTTCAATCATGATTTAAAATCTAATAAAATATGTAAGGATTTCTTCCCCCAAAAACTTATATGATTTAAGCAGTATTTGTGTTAGCAATTTAAACCACATTTGTGTCTAAAATATGGCCACATATTTCACACACAATTTCCTTTTCTTTTATGAGGTTTTCACTCTTTGTTGTAATTTGAGTATGGTGAGTATGGTTTATTTCTGGTTTATGGCAAAACCTAAAATGTGTCAGTTTATTGGCAAAAAGTATTCATTGATTTTGTGTCCTTTCTGATCTAAAAATAGAATGTTCATTATATTTATTTGCTCAGGTTTTATTTCAGGATTGTTAAGGGCTATTTACAGCTAAATGCAAAATAAAATGGAAAAACAAGGAAATCAGTTGACAAAATTACAATAACCTGATGTTTTACAGGAAATTGTGTAACATACAGTTTCAAGAGAGGAAGTCAGTCAGCTCATAAATAAAAGTATAAGAATATAAATAAAGCCTGTTGGAAACACATGCATTTTGCTAATATTATTTACTTTTTTAAAATTTATTTTTTATTTTTTTGCTTAAAATAACCATTACCCAGACATTTTTTACTTTCCAATGGCCAAATTCACTTTAAAATTTATTTATTTATGACCCAAAAAACTTGCTGCCAGAAAATTTCATTATCATGGCCAGCTTATTATATTAGGGCAAGAAAACATTGTATAAAACGTTTCAAATTGCCATAAAAACAAACTTAAAGCAAAAAACTTTATAGCTTTTTGTATAAATTTAAAAGTTGTATTTAACATTTTTCATTTAAAAGAAAAACTTTTGTAATAAAATTTGCTTTAACAACGTTTTTCTAATACATATAGATTGAAATATCCTCTAAATGGTGTTGGAGAATTTAAACCAACATAAAATAAAATTGATGCTTAAAACTTTAATCAATGAATTTTAATGAATTAACAACAACAGGTGAGAAACACCCTTAAATAATAATAATAAAAATCAATTTTATTAAAAACCTCTAAACGCTGTAAACACAGTTACACCATCATAATAAAAAAAGCCCCCAAAACATTGACTAAAAATAGGCAATCAAATTAGCAGCCATTCAAAAAACACAGAAACAAAGAAACACACCAACAATTAGACACCCTTAACTAGAATAAACAGACTCCCTGACTTGTATTTTCAACACATAGCTTCTACCAGAGCTCCCTTTGCTTATAGAGGGCAAAACAACAAACAACCTTAAGGCTAAACATTTTTATAAACAACAAAAACAACTTCGTTTAGAGTATGAGAGCACGAGTTCTTGTTCGTTTTACTTATGTGTGTCAGTGTGTATATGTAACAAGCAAATGTAATAAAAACAACACCATTCCCTTATCTTCTCTCACTCACTCTTCGATTTATAACTGGTTTTTGTTCAACAACACGCATCCTAACAATAACAACAAGTATAATGTTTATTGCTTTTGTGTTGTGTTACTTCTTGTTGTTGCTGTAACTACAGTAAGAAGGTTTTTATAGAATGTTATTAAAGGTTGACGGCATACTTTTAGGCGTTTGTTACATTATTTACCAGTAAGCAGTAATGGCAGTGGGTTACTAAGTAGAACATGTTATTAAACAAAAATGTGCTTTAAATGAGAAGAGAAGACAACTGTAATAAAAATAAGGGCTAGGAAATCAATTTAACCACATTTAGTGCTATTTTAACAAACAATAGAAAATCCATTTAAACAAAAAGTTTATTGCAATAAAAATTAAGAAAAGAAAATTCTTTTTAAAGAAAATTTTTCAAAATTACTTTAATTAAGCAATTAAAATGTAAACTTCTTTTCAGCTTTTAGAGGCAACATGTGTTAGGATTTTGTTATTAATTTATTTAATTATCTACTACAAAAGAATAGTTGTCATGGTAAAATGATGCTTTTGTCTGTGAAGTTTTGTATGGTAATGAATGAATATTTTAAAGATGGTGGTACCAATAAAGTTAAAGAATTTCTTGTTGCTTGAAAATTCCACTGATTTATTGTCATGGTTGCAATTAAGTTAATTAAAAACAGATAAAAGCTTTTGGAAACTACCATGGTCACATATGTTTACGTGTGTACATTAAGTGTAAATCATACTAATTTCACTGAATTGCAATGGTGTGGAAACGACATGTGGTTTCAACAGGCCACAGCTCATTCCAAATTGAAAATTCTGTACGAGCGATTTGAGGGTATGCTCATCTCACGTTGAAGTGATGTGAACTGGCCACTGAAATCGTGCGAGTTCATCCCGTAAGACTTTTTCTTTTGGGGTTTTCTTAAGTTGTAGTTCTAAGAAAAAAACCACAGCTGCCCTGAACCAATGCCATTGGTCAAATTCAGCCTAATTTTTGTATCAGAGTCATGGAAAATTGAACATTTCGAATACGCGCCCATTAAAGCCGCGGCCGACATTTTCACGATGCTATATTCCATACATAATGGCATTGATAGGCCTTTCAAACAAATTTTTAATATTTTTAGATAAACAAAATTTAAAAAAAATTTTCAGAAAAATTTATTTTTCAAAATTTATAAAAAAAAAAATTATCAAAATAATTTTTCAAAATTTAAAAAAAAAAAAAAATTTTTATAAATTTTTTTTAAAATAATTTTTTTAATTTATTAGTGAAAAAAAAAAATATGTAAAAAAAATTTTTTTGGTGAAAAAAATTGGTCTTGAAAAATATTTTTCCCGGTTTTGACCCATTGTAGGTCCAAATTACTATAGACTTTGAAATATCTATCATTAGATATTCATATTGTCTATATTAATGACTTAGTAATCCAGATATATATAAAAAAATGTAAGAGAGCTGTATTCACCTGTGTTGAATCTTATATATCCTTCACCAAATTATACTTTATTATACAAATTATAAATATCTTTAGATAAACAACATTAAAAAAACAAATTTTTCAAAATCGTTTTTCAAAATTTTTTTAAAAAAAAATAGTTTTTCAAAATTATTATTTTTTTTAATTTTTTCCAAATTTTTTTTTAATTTTTTTTTAAATTTTTTATAAAATTTTTTTTTAAATTTATTGTTAAAAAAAATTTTTTTTTGTAAAAAAAAAAATTCATGTTAAAAAATATTTTTTCCGATTTTGACCCATTGTAGGTCCAAACTATAGCCTTATTTACATCGTTGCAATAGACTCTAAAATATCTATCATTGTGACTTTTTAATCCAGATATAGATCAAAAATAGGCAAAAAATCGAGGTTGTTTAGGTTTTTTCATATGTATTTCAAACGTATGAATGATATTAATTATTTTGGAATTAAATAATACTCATACGCTCAAAGTTGTCTATGTCTATTGAAAAATCGTATTCATGCTTTTCTTGTTCGTATGTAGTTTTTTTCTTTCTTTAAGATTTTTTATAAATTATTGTATAATAAAATTATATTACTATAATGGTTATGCATCATAAAATTTACCAGCTCATAAACATACTTACTTAATTGTCACACACATGTAGTTAATAACGCTTCAAACCCTAATTTCATAATCTTTTACAGGTAGACGTATAGAATTCTTCCCCTTGTTCTCTTCATAAATGAAAGTCATAAAGAAAAGTTAATGAACGTCTTAGCAATTAAGTTACTTTTCCCAGTATACTCATTTACAAACACCTTAAAGTATGCTAGCTTTTTTGCCAGACATTTTTAGTTAGTTTTTGAGGCTTTATGACAGCAAGTTGCTTAAGAACTTTAAGAAAATTATGATAAATTTTTAAGGAAAATATAGCTATTACTTTGTTAGAATGTTGGTGAATAATTTAAAGCATAAAATAACCTCTACTCTCTAACTAATGCTGCTGACTATTTCCACAGTCATTATGTTACCATAAAGTAAATTTAACAATTCCCTTAGCATTTATTCAACACATTTACTGACATCTTCTAGTCACATTCAAACATGTAAAGATAAAAACAAACTTGTAGATTTTAAGAGCAGATAAGTTGCTTCTGATCACAACTTTGGGTTAATTTTTATAGAGTCTTAAGAAACACAAATTGGCTTTTGGAGAATTCTTACATATAAGACTAAATTAACAACTAAATACATTTTGTAAAGAAAAATTAACACTTTTTTTAGAAAGCAAGAAGATTTTAAAATAAAAATATTTTCATAAAAGTATCCAAAAGTAGGCTACAGTTTTTATACCCTTCACAATGAGTGGCAAGGAAATAAAGCATGGATATTTGCTTTAAAATGTCTGCGACAATATTTGTTCCCAATTAGTGCTTAGAAAATTTTAATTAAAAAAACACTAATTGTTGATGGCGTATGATAAATATTTAATTTGTGTTTGAAATAAATATCACTCATACGTTTGTTTTCGATTTTTATAACCATCACCATAAGTTCGTCATTCCGTTTGTAATTGCTACATTTTTCATTTGCGACCCCACAAAGTATATATATTCTGGATCGTTATAGATAGCAAAGTCGATATAGCCACGTCCGTCTGTCCGTCTGTATGTTGAAATCAACTTTCCGTAGCCCCCAAATAACTTACAAACATAATTGATACATCAATATAGAAGGAATTCTTCCGGCCCAGTCACTATTTAAAATCGAGAAAAGCGACCCACAAATGGCTGAGATATAAGGAAAAAACAGCTATAATAAATTGGACCTTCAATGGGTCAAAATCGGGAAAAATATTTTTTTACCACAAAAAATTTTTTTTATAATTAGTTTTTTACTAATAATTAAAAAAAAAATTTAAATAAAATTTTTCAAAATTAAAAAAAAAAAAAATTTAAATTAAAAAAAACTATTTCGAAAAAAATATGAAAACATTTAAAAAAAAAATTAATTTTGAATAACAATTTAAAAACAAAAATTAAAAAAATTGTTTAAACTTTGAAAAACAATTTTGAAAAAAAAAAATTTAATTGTGTTTTCCTCAATATATTTAAAACTTTTATTTTAAAGTATATATAAGAAGGGTATATAAGATTCGGCACAGCCGAATATACTTGTTTTCTAATAAATTTAAAACAAAAAAAATAAAAGAATTTTGTTCATTTAAAAATTTATGAAACATTTATGAAAACATTCTTAAGAAATTTTTTCACTTTTTATGACATCAATAAATATTTATTTTTATTTAAATATAATATTATTTATATGTACATACAATAAACAAAAACAAGCCTCTTATGTTTATATCCTAAGGATATAACAAAAATTTCAATTTTCCTAAGACTTATATCTTGTCTTAAAGGATAAAAGTATAAATACAAGAAATTTAAGATAAAGAATAATAAAAATATAGCATTGCACAAATCACAGAATAGAAATTCCAATCAATATTGTATATAAAATGGCTGTAGTAGCTTAAGGAAGAAAAAAATGTACAGCATACTTCAGGGCATAAACAAAATAGTTGCAGAAATATTTTAGATATGTAAGGGAGGGAGCCTTTTATAAATATATATTCATAAAAAGACATGAAGACAATTTTTATTAAAACATTTTCATAAAAACATAAATACTAATGCATTTAGCTATAAAAATATAAAAAATAAAATAATGAACAGAATTACTTTACTAAAACACTACGTATGATTAATATGAATTACTTTGCAATTAAATATTGCTCATACGCTTATAAATCATTTTAAAGTAAGCAATTTGTGTTAGTCTCTGCTTAGTGGATTGTACTCGTATGTATGAGTAAAATGCTGAGGAATTGTTGAATGTACTTTAAGGTCCAGTAGTTACTCAAGTCAAATTAACCAGCTTTATATACAACCTTGAGGAAAATTTCTACTTTGCTTTAACCTACTTTTTGTTTAAAGTAAAAGTAAAAATCATAACAACTCTAACACAACTACTAAAAAAGTTAATGACTTGCTTTATTTATAAAATTTCCCTTGATTCTTAAGCAACAGCCAGCCATAAAACCTAATATACAAATAAAAATGTCTAAGCAAAAAAGCTTGTATACTTTAAGGTGTTGGTAAATGAACATTTAGGGAAAATACAACTTAATTGCTAAGACGTGCATTAAGTTGTCTTCATAAGTTCCAACAGAAAAAGGGGTAGGAGTATAGCTACCTTTAAAGGATTATAAAATTAAGAAACATATGTGTGACACTTAAATATTTATATACGTCTAAGAGCTGGCAAATTTATGTTTTATAACTAATTTAAAAAACCTTAACAATATATATCAAAAAGTTAAGGTGGCCTCAAAATAAAGTTGTGAATGTTCCGAACTAAAATAAAAATTTAATTCATTTAAAGATAACGTTTCTCAAAATGTTTGTGCTGGCTTCAATATTTGGTGAGTTGTATCAAAGGATAAAAAGGACCTTTTTATAAGGTTTTTTGATTTTTTCATATTTCTCTTAAAGCAAATATGTATATCAAATATTGGTATCATAAGAAAGGCCTTTAAAATACGCTTTCAATGTTATATCTACAATTTTCGAAAAAGCCCAAAAACATTCCAACTTTTGTAATTTTTTTTTTTTTTTTTGCAAAAATTAAAATTTTTTAAAATAACAATGTTACATTATTGGCTGCAATACCTCAAAATGCGGGACTTTTTCAAAATTTGGGGACAAGTGACTCTACGACACCATTTTGGTGACTTTTTGGCGACATTGTCAACGAAGCGTTGGCATTTTTATATCTGCCTTTGATGAGAAAAAAAAAAAAAATAATTTGAAGATGACTATAACTAGTATCTTCCATAGTCTCATCAACAGGCTCGCTTAAAAGAAGACCCGTCTATAGTCTCATCAATAGGATCGTCTATAAATAGTCTCGTCTATAGTTTTCTCAATAGGCTCGTCGAAAGTCTCACCAATAAGTCCGTCTATTAGTAGTTTCGTCCACAGTCTCATCAATAGGCTCGTCTATAAGTACATAGTCTCATCTATAGTCTCATCAATAGGCTCGTATATAAGTAGTCTCATCGATAGTCTCAGCAATAGTCTCGCCTATAAGTCATCTCGCCTATAAGTACTCTAGTCTAGAGCCTCATCAATAGTCTCGCCTATAAGTAGTCTCGTCTATATTCTCATCAGTAGTCTCGTCTATAAGCAGTCTCGTCTATAGTCTCATCAATAGGCTCGTCTACAAGTAGTCTCCTCTATATTCTCATCAATAGTCTCGGCTATAAGAAGTAGCGTCTATAGTCTCATCTATAGGCTCGCCTATAAGTAGTCTCGTCTATAGTCTCGCCTGTAAGTAGTCTCGTCTATATTCTCATAAGTAGTAGCATCTATAGTCTCATCATAATAAGTAGTTTCGTCTATTGTCTCATCAATAGGCTCATCTATAAGTATTCTCGTCTATATTCTCATGTAGTCTCATCTATGTTCTCATCAATATCCTCGTCTCTAAGCAGTCTCGTCTCTAGTTTCAACAATTGGCTCGTCTATAAGTAGTCTCGTCTATGGTCTCTCTTATAAGTAGTTTTATCTATAGTCTCATCAATAAGCTAGTCTATGAGTAGTTTTGTCCACAGTCTCATCAATAGTCTCGCCTATAAGTAGTCTCGTCTATAGTCTCATCAATAGGCTCGTCTTTAAGTAGTCTCGTCTATAGTCTCATCAATAGTCTCGCCTATAAGTAGTCTCGTCTATAGTATCATCAATAGGCTCGTTTATAAGTAGTATCCTCTATATTCTCATCAATAGACACGTCTATAAGTGGTCTCGTCTATACACTCATCAATAGGCTCGCCTAGAAAAAGTCTCATATATGGTCTTATCAATAGTTCGTCTGTAAGCAGCCTCGTCTACAGTCTCAACAACAGGCTCGTCTATATCTCGTCTGTGAGTAGTTTCGCCCATAGTCTTATCAATAGGCTTGTCTATAAGTATTCCCATCTATAAGTAGCCTCCTCTATAGTCTCATCAATAGTCTCGCCTATAAGTAGTAGCGTCTATAGTTTCACCAATAGGCTCGTCTATAAGTAGTCTCGTCTATATTATCATCAATAGGCTCGTCTATAAGTAGTCTCGTCTGTAGTCTCATCAATAATCTCGTATATAGTCTCGCATATAAGTAGTCTCGTCTATAGTCTCATCAATAGGCTCGTCTATAAGTAGTATCGTCTATAAGTAGTCTCGTCTATAAGTAGTCTCGTCTATAACTAGTCTCGTCCATAGTCTCATCAATTGGCTTGTCTATAAGTAGTTTCGTCTATAGTCTCATCAATAAGCTCATCTGTAAGTTGTCTCGACTATAGACGAGACTATTGATGATATTTAAGAAGTATCATCAATAGTCTCGTCTATAGTATCATCAATAGGCTCGTCTATAAGTAGTCTCGTCCATATTCTCATCAATAGGCTCACCTAAAAACAACCTCATCTTTAGTCTCATCAATAGGCTCGTCTATAAATAGTCTCGTCTATAAGTAGTACCGTCTATAGTCTCATGGATAAGCTCGTCTATAAGTAGACTCCTCTATAGTCTCATCAATAAGCTCGTCTATAAGTAGTCTTGTCTATAGTCTCATCAATAGGCTGGAATATAAGTAGTATCGTTTATAGTATCACCAATATGCTCGACTGTAAGTAGTTTCGTCTATATTCTCATCAAAAGGCTCGTCTATAAGTAGTCTCGTCTATAAGTACTCTCGTCTATAGTCTCATCAATAGGCTCGTCTATAAGAAGTCTCGTCTATAAGTAGTCTCGTCCATATTCTCATCAATAGGCTTGTCGATAAGTAGTTTCATCTTTAGTCTCATCAATAGGCTCGTCTGTAAGTAGTCTCGACTTAAGAATCATCAATAGTCTCGTCTATAGTCTCATTAATAGCCTCGTCTATAAGTAGTCTCGTCTATAAATAGTCTCGTCCATAGTCTCATCAAAAGGCTTGTCAATAAGTAGTTTCGTCTGTAAGTAGTCTCGACTTAAGTATCATCAATAGTCTCGTCTATAGTCTCATCAATAGGCTCGTCCATAAGTAGTCTCGTCTATTAATACTCTCGTCTATAAGTAGTCTCGTCTATAAGTACTCTCGTCTATAGTCTCATCAATAGGCTTCCCTATAAGTAGTCTCGTCTATAAGTAGTCTCGTCCATATTCTCATCAATAGGCTTGTCGATAAGTAGTTTCATCTTTAGTCTCATCAATAGGCTCGTCTGTAAGTAGTCTCGACTTAAGTATCATCAATAGTCTCGTCTATAGTATCATCAATAGGCTCGTCTATAAGTAGTCTCGTCCATATTCTCATCAATAGGCTCACCTAAAAACAACCTCATCTTTAGTCTCATCAATAGGCTCGTCTATAAATAGTCTCGTCTATAAGTAGTACCGTCTATAGTCTCATGGATAAGCTCGTCTATAAGTAGACTCCTCTATAGTCTCATCAATAAGCTCGTCTATAAGTAGTCTTGTCTATAGTCTCATCAATAGGCTGGAATATAAGTAGTATCGTTTATAGTATCACCAATATGCTCGACTGTAAGTAGTTTCGTCTATATTCTCATCAAAAGGCTCGTCTATAAGTAGTCTCGTCTATAAGTACTCTCGTCTATAGTCTCATCAATAGGCTCGTCTATAAGAAGTCTCGTCTATAAGTAGTCTCGTCCATATTCTCATCAATAGGCTTGTCGATAAGTAGTTTCATCTTTAGTCTCATCAATAGGCTCGTCTGTAAGTAGTCTCGACTTAAGAATCATCAATAGTCTCGTCTATAGTCTCATTAATAGCCTCGTCTATAAGTAGTCTCGTCTATAAATAGTCTCGTCCATAGTCTCATCAAAAGGCTTGTCAATAAGTAGTCTCGACTTAAGTATCATCAATAGTCTCGTCTATAGTTTCATCAATAGGCTCGTCCATAAGTAGTCTCGTCTATTAATACTCTCGTCTATAAGTAGTCTCGTCTATAAGTACTCTCGTCTATAGTCTCATCAATAGGCTTCCCTATAAGTAGTCTCGTCTATAAGTAGTCTCGTCCATATTCTCATCAATAGGCTTGTCGATAAGTAGTTTCATCTTTAGTCTCATCAATAGGCTCGTCTGTAAGTAGTCTCGACTTAAGTATCATCAATAGTCTCGTCTATAGTCTCATCAATAGGCTCGTCCATAAGTAGTCTCGTCTATTAATACTCTCGTCTATAAGTAGTCTCGTCTATAAGTACTCTCGTCTATAGTCTCATCAATAGGCTTCCCTATAAGTAGTCTCGTCTATAAGTAGTCTCGTCCATATTCTCATCAATAGGCTTGTCGATAAGTAGTTTCGTCTTTAGTCTCATCAATAGGCTCGTCTGTAAGTAGTCTCGACTTAAGTATCATCAATAGTCTCGTCTATAGTCTCATTAATAGCCTCGTCTATAAGTAGTCTCGTCTATAAATAGTCTCGTCCATAGTCTCATCAAAAGGCTTATCTATAAGTAGTTTCGTCTATAGTCTCATCAATAAGCTCATCTGTAAGTTGTCTCGGCTATAGTCTTATCAATAGGATCGTCTATTAGTAGTCTCGTCTATAGTCTCATCAATAGGGTCGACTATAAGTAGTCTCGTCTATAAGTAGTCTCTCCTATAAGTAGTCTCGTTTTTAGTCTCATGAAGAGGCTCATCTATAGGTAGTCTCGACTATATGTCTTATTACTGTGGTAAATTTCACTGAAATCGTAACTGACACATTCGAAAATATAATTTTTACGTCCATTTTGGTATGGTTTGTCCTCAGAATTTATATTTTAATCCTTTTCGTATTAAAACTGCTACTGCTTTGAAATTCATTGCTCTTCTAATTGCTAATTTGTTTAAAATTGTTTCCCAAAATTGTTTGAAAACTATGTAGATGCTTTCAGCAACCGCTGCAGTTATAAGAATATTTGGCTTACTTTATAAATTTAACAAACTACTAGTCATAAACGTAACCAAAATGTTTCTAATAAGTGCCGTTACTTGGCACAGATCTAGTGAGGGACAATAAATTTTGTTTTGATAAACAGTGACTCATGCTACAGGTTGCTGATAGAAGTTCACATAGTTGCTAGCTTATGTGATAGTTATAGACTTTTATACCAACAAAAGGCTGCAGAAGCAATAGTTTTATAAAACTAACTGGACAACTGAGTGAGCGAATGAGAGAATGAATGAATGAAGTAGAAAATGTGTACGAAAGCACATACACATGGTACAAATACATTGTATTTCAACGTAAATTCTCGTATACTGTCATATAAACAGACATACTTTGACTACTACTAGTCTTATTTTAAAAAAAAATTAAAAATCTTTACAGTTCCTGTAGTTCTAAGGGGCCTACTAAGTATTGATCTCTTAAAAATGTGGTATTTACAATAGCTGGCGTATCTTTTGGAACGGTTTTTGTTTTTAATAAGTTATATGTTTATTTTAAAGGCTACATATTTGTCGTTTATACTCACTTAGTTATTAAACATTAAAGTGTAAACAACAAGGTTTTTTGCTCCGAAAATGTCGAATTTTGTGCCAAAACAACCTCATATATCGGAAGTTTTGCCTTACTTCTTTAATTTGCAAAACAAAAGAGCCGCTGAAGCACATTGATTGCTTACCAAAGCTTGTGGTGTATGTGTTTCATCAGTTTCGGTGTGTGAGAGATGGTTTGAGCGGTTTAGAAATGGTGATTTCGACACGGAAGACACAGATCACCCAGACCAGCCAAAAAAGTGTGGAAACCAAGAAATGGAGGTATTACTGCATGAAGATTGTTGTCATACTCATCAGGTGGTTGCAGAATCGTTAAGAGCTACTCAAGCAGCAATTTGCAAACGTTTTCAAGCAGGAGGACTCATGTAAAAGGAGGGAAATTGGGTACCATACGCATTGAAGCCGAGGGACCTCGAAATACGATATTGCACGTCCAAAATAATGTTTGAACGCTTTAAAAGAAAATCATTTTTGCAACGAATCATCATTTGTGATGAAAAATGGAGCCATTACGATAACAAGAAGTGGAAGAGATAATAGGTGAAACCTGAAATGATGTTTGAACGCAATAAAAAAAATCATTTTTACACCGAATCATTACTTGCGATGAAAAAAGGATCCATTACGATAACCCAAAGACATCGTAGGTGAAGCTCGGCCAACCGGCCGAATAAGCACCAAAGCCAAGTATCCAAAGCGTTAAGGTAATGCTCTGTGTTTGGTGGGGCTAAAGAAGTCCTATCTCTTATGAGTTGCTGAAATCAGGCCAGACCACCACAATGAACCTATACCGAATGCAACTGATTGATTTGAAGCGAGCATTAGACGAAAGATGCCCAGAATATGTAGCCAGACATTAAACCATATTACTCCATCATGGCAATGCCAGGTCTCATGTTGCAATAGCTGTTAGAAACTATTTAGAAAGAAGTGGTTAAGAAGTTTTGCCTCACCCGTCTTAATTTTATCGATGCAGAACACTCTCTCCGGAATACGCTCCACTTCAGAACAGAGTATCAGATATTCGCTTGATTCGTTCTTGTCCTCAAAAGATGATTAGTTCTTTTGGCTCGAAATCCATATGTTGCCAGAAAAATGGGCAAAGATCATAGCTAACAATGGCCAATACTTTGAATAAATCCCGCATTTGTATGTCATGCAAACACACAATTATTGCTCTATATAAAGACAGGCAATTGAGTCTATATCAAACAGAACAATGAACACCTTACGTAGGCTTTAGTAATCCTATACCATTTTGATCAATTTAAACTCCTATATAAACTTCAACTATGTGGCCATTGGTGCTTATATTTAATATTAATTGAAACTAGTTAGTTAGACATTAAGCTAAATTATCAACTACAATTGTAGCTTAAAGTGGTCTAGATAAAAACATACAGTTGAAGCTAACGTTGATGTATATAAAACCAAACAAAGAGATCTTTACTTAGGATTGAGAAATATTAGAAGTTTATGATAACAGCAATAGAATTTAGGAAAATCCTATATCATAATGACCCGTTTGTGTGCAGCTCATATTAAACTCCTGCATAAACTTAAACTTTTTGACCATTGGTGCGTATACTTAATATTAATTAAGTGATATTTTCCAGTTTCTTCTATAGCTTTAATAATTTTGATGCTAGTTACAAATCAAGCTAAATTTTGAACTACAATTTAAGCTAAAAGTGGTCTACATAAAAGGATACAATTAAATCTTCACTTGAGGTATTTAAAACCACACAATGAGATCCTTACTTTTAGGCTTTAGAAAGATCCAAAGTTCATAATGATAACACCAAAATCTGATGGCAATCTTATACCATTATGACGAGTTTGTGTGCAGCTCTTATTAAACTCCTATATAATCTTTACATAGAGACATAAAATTGAAGCAAAATTTTAGGTATTTAATACCACACAATTAGAGCCTTACTTAGGCTTTAGAAAGACCTACAGTTCATCATAATAACTCCGAAATTTGGAGATAATCCTATGCGATTATGACCCATCAGTGTGCAGTTTTCATTAAACTCCTACCTAAACTTTAAGTTTTTAGCCATTGGTGCGTATACTTATTATTAATTATGTGATATTTTCAAGTTTCTCCTATAACTCCAATAATTTTGAAGCTAGTTACAATTTAAGCTAGAATTTTAACTTCAATCATAGCTTAAAGCTTGAGGTATTTAAAACCATACAATGAGATCCTTACTTAAGCTTTAGAAAGACCAGAAGTTCATAAAAATAACACCGAAGTTTGGTGATAATTATATGTGATTATGATCCGTTTGTGTGCAGCTCTTATCAAACTCCTACCTAAACTTTAAGTTGTTGGCCATTGGTGCGTATACTTGATATTAATTAAGTGATATTTTCCTGTTTCATCCATAACTCCAATCATTTTGAAGCTAGTTACAATTTAAGCTAAATTTTGAACTGCAATTGTAGTTGAAAGTGGTCTACATGAGGATAGACAATTGAGGCGAATTTTGATATATATCAAGCCGTACAATGAGCTCTTTACTTAGGCTTAAGGAATACAAAAAGTTGATGATAAAAGGACCGAAGGTTCTCCTACATAAACTTTAACTTTATGTTAATTGGTGCGCATACTTAATATTAATTATGCGTTATTTTCAAGTTTCTTCTGTAGCTCCAATAATTTTGAAGCTAGTTACAAATTAATCGAGATTTTGAACTACAAATGTTATCTCAAAGTGTTCTATACAAAGACATACAAATGAAGTTAATGTTAACCTATATAAAATCGAACATTGAGATCCATATCTAGGCTTTAGAAAGACCAACAGTTGGTGAAAATAAGACCAGCAGTTGATGATAATCCTCTACCATTTCGATTAGTTTGTTTGAAGCTCTTATCTTTTTAAATCAAACTCCTAAACAAATTTTAAATTTTCAGCCATTGGTGCGTATACTTAATAT
Organism: Calliphora vomitoria; assembly: GCA_942486065.2. Lineage (NCBI taxonomy): Eukaryota > Metazoa > Arthropoda > Insecta > Diptera > Calliphoridae > Calliphora > Calliphora vomitoria. The sequence goes on from OW818032.2 coordinate 118,702,133, forward strand.
TAATTATTTGATAATTTACAGATTCATTCATAACTCCCACAAATTTGAAGCTATATACAAGTTTGAAACTGAAAAAGAACTAAAGGTCTTTAGTATACTTAAGCGATTACTAGTTTCTTTTAATATTTAAATTAAGGGCCTCATTTTATAAAACAAAGCTTTCAGAGAAGTAAGAAATTTATATGAAAAATACTGGAAAAAAGTTTTAAATTTGAATTTTTCCATACAACAATTTTTTAACGTTTGTCGTTGCGTTTAACAAAATGAGGCCCTAAAATAGATATTTGTTACGAAGTTTTTTAACAAATTAATAAGATGATGCTTTAATCGTATTGGTCTCAGAAAATACTAACGGGTTTAAAGTACTTATGCTAGTGTCCTTTTCTGTCTACAGATGTGTGTATTTACAGTCCTTTGGTCTGCAATTGCTATCGAGTGTGTAACAAAGTTATCAACAAAACTTAACTGGTACATTTTGCCAGCAGTTAGCTGCAACAACAACGGAAACTACTTGGTTACTGTTCATAAACATACAGACATCTACAGACAATGCAAGTCCTACATAACAACCTTATACAACCCGACACAAGGGAAATGAACGTAAGAGACACAGATAGTATAGAAGGATGAATGAGAATGAGAAAAACTAGAAACAGATGTAGGACAACTTATTTATAACATTCAACATCCGTTAGACTTGTGTAGATTTTTAAACTACAACTACTAAAAACATAGAAATACAAGAAGTGTTGTGCAATTTAATAAAAACTAGACAATATTTTATACTTATGTAGACAGAAACATTTACACAGATATCTATACAGAGACATGTTCAACATATGAATACCTATATAAATTAAGACATTTGTAAAACATAATATTTATTATTTTTCTCTAACTGCAAAAAAAAATCCTTAAGAATCTATAGGTGTATGGTAGTTTTCTAAACTCTTTATAAGAAATTCTAAGCAGCTTAGTTTGTTTTTAAAATTTTGCTTTATTTTTACTGCAACATTTCTAAGAGTTTTTATAAATACAAATAGTTTATGATGGTGCTTTGGTATTTTGCTCAAAAATAAAACAAAATTTCTCAAATTGAATTTATGATGTGAAATTTAATAAAAAAAAAGATAGGAATATGTGGAAACAAAAAATTTAATTTTAATTTAAAATAAACAGAAACAAAAACTGAAAATAGGAGACAAAATCTTTCTTTCAAATAATAGGATAAAGATTTTTGTTTCCCTTTATTTTATATTTAAATTACATTTGTTGTTTACTTATATTTTCAAGTTTTTTTACAATTGCTTGTTGAGCATTTAAAAAAACTTCACAAATTCAATTTTAGATTTTTTTTTTTAATTTTTCCAAAAAAATTTGAGCAGAACTTTTCATATAGGCCATATTTTCTAATCAGTAAGGATTAAATGATTAAAATTTTACCGCATTCTTATTGTTTAAACCTGCAGTTATTGTTTGCCATCAATATTTTTGAGCTAACTTCAAAATGAGAATACAATCCACTTGCAATCCACAAGCTATAAATGGCCAAATATTAATAATTTATTGGCAAAAATCAGCACAAAATGTTAAACATCAATGTTTTAAAACTAAAAAATTTAATAAATTAGCAAGTTTCCTAAAAAATAAATAAAAAAATTAAAAAAAAATTTTAAAAATTCTGAAATTTAAACAAAAATACTTAAATTAACAAAACTTTAGCTTGTGCATATTATTAGAAGTGAAAGCTATCCTTTGCTATCAATTTTTGGAAACTAACTTAAACTTGAAGTTACATTCCACATGCAATCCACTTTCTTTATAAAACAATAAATAAGTAACTAATACAACGAGAAACAGAAATTAAATAGTCGGCTTATTGTCTGTCTGTGGTCTGTTTATTATCTGGTCTATGGTCTGGTCTATGGTCTGGTCTATGATCTGGTCTATGGTCTGGTCTATGGTCTGGTCTATGGTCTGGTCTATGGTCTGGTCTATGGTCTGGTCTATGGTCTGGTCTGGTCTATGGTCTGGTCTATGGTCTGGTCTGGTCTATGGTCTGGTCTATGGTCTGGTCTATGGTCTGGTCTATGGTCTGGTCTATGGTCTGGTCTATGGTCTGGTCTATGGTCTGGTCTATGGTCTGGTCTATGGTCTGGTCTATGGTTTGGTCTATGGACTGGTCTATGGTCTGGTCTATGGTCTGGTCTATAGTCTGGTCAAAGGTCTGGTCTATGGTCTTGTTTATGATTTGACTAAGTTCTGTCTATGGAACGTAGGTGGAACGTAATCTCATTTTGAATGTAGCTCAAAAATTTGGATGGAAAATGAAAGTTGCAATTGTTTTATACAAGACTGGTATCTAATTTATGTTATTTAAACATTTTGTTTTAAGAAATTTTAACAAAATTTTGAGTTATTAAAAATTAAAAATTTTTAGAAATTTTTTTTTTTTTTATTTCCAATTTATGGTATTTTTATGATATAAACAATAAACTTGTCTCTAAAATACAGTTTTTGTTACCAAATACTTTATTTATCGGTAAATTTAGCGAGTGGATTCCAAGTGGAACATAATCTCATTTTGAATTTAGCACAAAAATGTTGATGAAAAATTAAAGCTACAGTTTTATTATATAAGACTATTATGTAATTTATCTTATTTTAACATTTTGCTTCTGGAAATTTTAGCAAAATCAGTAGTTATTAAAAATTAAAAATTTTCAAGATTAAAAAAAAAAAAAATTCATTTCCAATTTATGAGTATTTTTAATGACATTAAAATTAAAGTGTTCCCTAAAATACAGATTTTGTTATCAAATCCTTTATTTAGCGGTGGATAAAGTGAGAGGATTGCAAGTAGACCACGATCTAAAGCTTGCTCAAAAATATGAACGGATTTGAAAACAATTTAATTTTTTTCTACAATATTGACAATTTTTTAAAATTTTTGTTTCTTATGTCTGGTTTCAATTTGGTTTCAAATTGCAGTTTTTGTTATGAAATATTTTATAAAGAAAGTGGATTGCATGTGGAATGTAACCTCAAGTTAAATCTAAGTCCCAAAAAGTGATAGCAAGTGATAGCTATAAGTTTTACCAATAAGTACAAGGTTTGGTGTCGATTCGGCTGGTTGTCCGGGCTTCTCATACGATCTCTTATGCTTCGCAATATCGTAATGGATACATTATAATACGATCTATAACTAATGCTGTCGAAAGTTTTAAGAGCTTCTCTTCTGTTACTAATACCTCCTTTACTCACGCTCTCTTTGTATCTCTCTCTCCTGTTCCAATTTAAATTATGTTTTTTTTTAGCAAATTGTCGCTTTTTATGTGTGTTTGTCCAGGGTTTTCTCAAAATTGAACTGGTTACCATGGAATTTATTAGGGGATTTATATGTTTAATATGGAAATACTTAAGCTTAAGTAAAATACTTACATTTTGCCAGCAGCATTTTTGTTATGCAAAAATAAAAGGACTTCCTGCCTTTGGTAGTTTTTATATGTTTTTTAATAAGTTTTTCTTTTAAAAGATTTATTTTTTATAAACGTAATATAATTGAATATATATATTTAAGTTTTTTTTAAAAAAGTTCTTCAAATTGTTAGAAAGTTTAAAAATTTTTTTTTTTTCGAAAATTTTTTTGTTGAATTTATTTCCAATTCTATTTTTATTTTCTTTTTATTTAGTTAATTTATAAAAAAAAAAATATTTTTTTTTTTAATTTTTTACAAATTTTGTTAAAAAAAATTTAAAATTTTTTTTTTTTGCAAATTTTTCTTTAAAATCCCTTATTTTTTTAGTAATTTTTAATGATGTATAATTTCCAAGTTTTTTTTTACCTTTCACATTTTTCTTAATTTCTTTTGAAATCTTGTTTTTTGTTTAAAACGAATTTATGACTTTTCTACTTGTTGCTTTCAAATGCGTTGCTTTACAATAATGTTTAAAATCTTTAAAAAAAAAAAAAAAATTTCATTTAAAGGATTTAGGGTAGTAGTGAAACTGTTACTTAAAAGCCGTTAAACAGCACCTTTTAAAGCATCAGCGTAAATGAGTCTGATAGAAACCGGATGTTAAAATTATGCCAGCACTTTGTACGCAACACTATTAATTCTCCATCTCTTTACTAACTCTCTCTCTTCGCTCTCACTTTATTTTTTTTTGTTCTCCTTCCCCTTCAAAATTTACTCTCTCTCTCAAAAGCAAGTATTTTACTAGTCTAAAGCAAATGCAGCCTATGCACCGTAAGCCACGTAAAAAATGTAATCTTCACGGGCCAACCAACCAACAGTTACTGTGTTAAATTCATGTGTTGCACCTGCTTTTATAGATTCTCTGTAACAAATGGCCAACATCAAGGTAAAAGAAGCTGTTAAAAGCTTTTCACGCTCTCAAATACTCTACATCAAAATGGCGCATGCTCAAACATATACTCTCTCTCGCTCTCTGTCTCTCTAGAGAAGCTAAATAACTGTTGCTCAAGGTTTTCTACCTGTTGTACTTTGTGTAGCTTTAGCAAATTACATTAACCTTGAATCTCTAACACATGTTGCTTTGAAACTCAAAAAAAGGCTTTCAAATTGTGTATAACAGTTAAGTTCTCTCTCTCTCTCTTTTAACACTACTTTTTTAGTTAAATCAATGTGGTACAAATAAATGTGCTACTTGTTGCAAAAATAAAATGTTATATGTTTCTCATAGTTGTTGTTGCTGTATTACATTGATAACTACAAAACTCACTCCCACAACAAAGTACCCTTTGTCGAGGCCTTAGAAACAAAGCAACAAACAAACAAAAACAAAATACTCATTGAAACAGCAACAACTACAATGAAATCAGACTGCGTGACGTCTAGGACATCCTTGCTTTTAAAGCTATAAAAATCTTCATATAACCAAACGGCAACTGCAAATAATCTCCTCTTGAGTTATTCAAAGAAAACGCAACCTTTTATGTCTGCTATGTGCAGAAAAATTACAAACAGTTTACATATGTTGTCTTCTTACAAAAAAAGAAGAATGCATAAAAAAAACATTTGTAAGAATTCACTTTTTTTTGAATCAAGAACATTTTTTGGTAGTTATTTGAAAGTTGATTATGGCAGCAACAGAGCCAAAAGAAAACAAAACCAAAATAAAACAAGTAAGAGTGCTAAATTCGGATATTCAGAATCTTATACTATCAAAGAAATATTATAAACTATTTTTTGGAGAAAAAAAAATTTTTTCCCAAAAGGGATTTTAGGAATTTTTTTAAAAATTCAAGAATTGAAAAATTTTCAAAATAATTCATATATAAAAAAAATATTTAGTTTTTTATGATATTTAAAAGAAACAATTTTGAAAATTTAAAAAAAAAAGAATTTTTTGATTTCCGGATTTTTTAAAAATATTTTTTGGGAACTCGAAAATTTGTGTTTTTCTTTAAGCAAATAAATGTTAATTCTAGTGTAATTTAAATTGGTGCCACAAAACTATAAAAATTTCACTAAAATTAAGAAATGGAATTTTGGGTATTTCTAAATCTATTTTAGGAATTCAAGTTTTCCTAAATAAATTTAGTTTAATTCTCAAGTTACTAATTTAAACTAGTTATAATTGATAATTTATTTGGATTAAAGCAAAAACTCATGAATTATAACAGATTTTCGAAAAGGGATTTTGGGAATTTATAAAAAAATTTAGGAATTGAAAATTTTTCTAAATATTTCATATATAAAAGAAATATTAAGTTTTTTATGATATTTAAAAGAAAAAAAATAAAAAAATTTTCAAAAAAATAAATTTTTTGATAATTTATGATCCCTTTCTCGAATTTTTTAAAAAAAATTGGGAATTAGAAATTTTTCTTTAAGCAAATAAATGTTATTTCTAGTGTAATTTAAATTGGTGGCAAAAAAAAAATTAAAATTTCAATAAAATTAAGAAATGGGATTTTGGGTATTTCGAAATTTATTTTAGGAATTCAAGTTTTAAGCTTTATTTAATTAAAACTAAGGATTTTATGTTGTTTTACGCAAGTTTTCTTCAATTTGTCTTGTCTTCATGATTGAGTAAGGCAGTAAGAGTTGTATCACTACCATCCTACTGAAATCCATCCATTAATCCGCTTTCATATTGTATTTCGTTTATTCAATATGGACTTATTGGTGTGAGTGCTTTTATTATGTCTGTGAAAGTTTTTCTTATGCCAAAAATATGAAGAGAAAGAACAAAGGAAGATTTTTTTAACAAACTGTTAGTTTAACAGGTAAATCAAAAATTGTAAGTATGAAATTTAAAAATCCAGTACTGGTTTTATTTACAAATATTTGGAAATTTACTAAAGATGATATATTGGGTAGGTTTTCCAAACGAAATATTTACTTCTACACAGTTTTAGTACATTAATCTTTTAATATACTTTTCGTTGTTGCTGCTTCTAATACATAAGCTTATAAGTTTTGTTGCATACTTATAGGCTTTTTAATTAATTAAAAGCTGCTGTGTATCTGTGTTCTTGTGTTTAGATGAATTTGAATTAATGAAACCAAACAAATTTTAAAATTATTTTGTATAATTGTTTGTTTAAAATTTTAAATAAATATCCATATCGCATTACAGTTGTTTTGTAAATATTTGAATTTCATTTAAAACAAGTGTTTGTCTTTGGGCTATTTGTTTAACAAATACTGTATTTAATGGCTATTTGTTATTTGTTATGGAAATTTATGCAAATTAAAACATTTAAAAAACCGTGGTCAAAATTTGTATTCAGTTTTGAATGAAGATATAACGAAAATTTTTTTTTTTTTTTTTTTTTGATATTTTTAATAAAAATGTGCAAGATTTGTGGCAGTTTATTGTGTGAAGTGAAATTTTAAAAATTGTATGCCAAACATAGAAGTTTTTTTAAGGCGCGTATAAGTAATAAATAACATATATATGGGAACTAATATTAAGTATACGCTAGCTGAGACGATTAAGACAAATTTTGAGAATATATGAAGAAAACCTATGAAGCATGGACACAGGGTTATAGATAAACAGGTAACATAAAGTTTATATATTAAGGATCGTTATAGATAGTGAAAAAATTTTGTTGAATAAAAAATTTAGGAAAAAAAAATTTGTGAACAATTTTTTAAATTTCCCCAATTTTTTTATTCAACAAAATTTTTTTTCCAACAAAATTTTTTTTCACCAAATTTACGTTATTTGTCAATTAGTTAGTTGTTTTTTTTTACCAAAATCTTTCTCTCACAAAACTTTTTTTCTTTTTCCAAAATTTTTTTTTTTACAAAATTTCCCGTTATTTATAAATCCGTTGGTAATTTCTACATTTTTCATTTGCGACCCCATAAAGTATATATATATATATAAGTCCCTGTTAAAAACGTTAAGCCAAAACTGAGCCTTTTCGCTGAACACAACTTTGCAATAAAGCAGTTGTCTATAAGTTTAGCGAAACGATTATAGATTTTTAAAGTAAATTTGAATAATTTGGAAGCGTTGTTCAAACGTCAATCTATTCATGATGATTTCCCAGAGTATACTGATCGTAAATGTCAAAAAATATTTATGTATTAAAAATTAAAATTTATTAAATTTTTTTAAATTTTATTGTATGCTACTAAACTTCTAGTATTTTGAAAATTTATTATAATTTCTCCAAATTTTATATTTCTGCTTTATTTTTCCAAAATTTTTGTATTTCTACTACTTTTTCAAAAAGTAGTATTTCTACTACTATTTTCAAAAAAGTAATATTTAAGCTAAGTTTAATAAAATGCATTAGTTTTACCATATTTTCGAAAAAAATTGTATTATTACTACTTTTTCAAAACGTAGTATTTCTAATACTTTTTCAAAAACAGTATTATATATAGAAAGTTATTATAATTTGTCTAAATTTAGTATTTTTATTTCAAATTTCCAAATTTTAGTATTTCTACTACTTTTTCAAAATGTAGTTTTCCTACTACTATTTTGTTTGTATTTTTGCTTTATTTTTGCAAAATTTAGTATTTCTACTACTTTTTCAAAAGGTAGTATATCCAGTACTATTTTCAAAAAAGTAATATTTAAGCTAAATTTAATAAAATGCATTGCAATGGTAAAACCATATTTTTAGAAAAATTTTGTATTTTTACGACTTCTGCAAAAGGTAGTATTTCTAATACTTTAAAAGTTTTTCTAAATTTTTTAAAAGTTTTTCTAATTTTTCTAAAAGTTAGAATTTTTGCTTTATTTTTGCAAAATTTTAGTGTTTCTACTACTTTTTCAAAAAGTAGTATTTCTACTACTATTTTCCAAAAAGTAATATTTTAGCTAAGTTTAATAAAATGCATTAGTTTTACCATATTTTTGAAAAAATTTTGTATTTTTACTACTTCTGCAAAAGGTAGTATTTCTAATAATTTTTGAAAAGCAGTAGTATTTTTTAAAAGTTATTGTAATTTTCCAAAAAGTTAGTGTATTCGCTCTATATTTGCAAAATTTTAGTATTTCTACTACTTTTTCAAAAAGTAGTATTTCTACTACTATTTTCAAAAAAGTAGTATTTAAGCTAAGTTTAATAAAATGCATTAGTTTTACCATATTTTTCAAAAAATGTTGTATTTTTACCACTTTTTTAAAAGGTATTATTTCTACTACTTATTTTAAAAGCCTACAAGCTCCACTAAAAGTAGTATTTCTACTAGTTTGTAATGTTTTAATAACATTTTGTTTACTTCTTTCTTTATTTTCAATGCTTTTTGACCCTTTAAAATTGAGACTACCTCGATTTGTTCATTTATTGTTCACCTAATTTTTTTTCAACATTTTTTTGTTAAAAAAAAACAAATTAGTGTTTAATATTTTTCTTAAAATATACTTTGGTGAACGGTATATACGATTTTGTACAGACAAATATAGCACTCTTATTTGTTACTTGCTCGTTTGTTTCTATAATTTTTTTTCAGAAACTTTTAAAAAGATTAAAACTTCTTTCTATATTTTTCTACTTGTTTTTATTTCTATTTGATTTGATTAAAGTATTTGGTCTAAATAATATAAGTTTAAACAAAAACAGCCAACAAAAAAACTTTGTTGTTTTTTTTTCTTACAAAAACTTATCAAACTAAGAACAAATTCTTAACAACTTTGTCTGGATGTAGTTCTTTTCACGCTCAACTGTTGTAAATGTTTTGTTGTTTGTTTTCTTGTTTTTATGCTGAAATGGTCAATAACAGTTATATGAACTTTTCTCACATTATTGTTGTGTTATTATTGTCTTAAAATAAATAATATTTCCTGGCAACTTTAAGTGACTGCCCAGAGCTAGAAATATTATCTAATATTTAAAGACAATAAGTGACAATTTACACTCTAATAACTACTTTCTGGAGAGCAGTGCAAAATAATTTATAACTCACTACTCTCTAGATTACTTAGGGACACTAAAGTGGCAATTGGGTTCACGATAGAATACCTGGGTTATATAAAGTAACCAATTGGCTTATATTTGCCTTAAAATGAGCACATACATGTCAAAAAAGACATACGTATTTTAAATTGTAGACGCGATATTAAGTTAGTGAAAATTACTTGGCTAAAAGAGTTACATTGTGAATTTTTAAATGCTGCTGGGTTGTTGAAGAAACCACCTCTAAAGTACTACAAAAAGGCATAACAGGAAATCTAATTTAGTAAATGGGTTTTTGACTTATTTATTTGTTATAGTTTTCTGTAGAACTTTATATTGAACAGAAATAAACACTAATATTGGGATTTGTGAATCCTAGAAAATAATAAAGTTTTAAAGTTTATTTAATGATGATTTAGGTAAGAAATATAAACAAAAGTAAAGCTTCAAAGTTAATTTTTCTTTTTAGATAGTGTAAGCACCTTGATCCTTCTATCATAATAAAACTAATATAGTTTTCTTGTCTATTTGTCTTATTAAATTAATTACTTTCCTTTTCATCATTATTGTAATGATATGATTTTTTAAACATCAATTAAACATTTTTGTTGACTTTCCATAAGCCAGCTAAAATAATTGAAAAAGTTTGTTTGTTTTCCTCAATAAATAAAACTTGGAAGATTTTCTCTGTAATCTATTTCTGGTTCACGAACATATATATAATGTGATTTTAAACGTTTTTATGCCTGTTTCATTGCGTTACTTTTTATTCGAAAAAAGCTTAATAATAAAAAAAGTAAAGCATACTTAAAGAATTTCCAAAAAAATTGTAGTATAATTCAGGGGGTTGTTTAGCTTTTGCTATTGTTGTTTTTGTTTTCGTTTAATAAATGTTATTTTAAGTCTATCAGTTTAATTTATATGCAGGTGTTTTTGAGTTAAGGATGAAACAGAAAATTAAATTGTTTAGCTATGTAGGCAGAAAAAGTTCGTTATTTTTATAATTTTCTAACAAAGTTGTTAAAATATTTTAGTTAAAATCTATAATAATGTCTGCAAAATTTACACCCTTCAGCATGAGTGACAAGAGTATATATAAGTTAGTCATTCCGTTTGTAATTTCTACATTTTTCATTTGCGATCCCAACGTATATATATTCTGGATCGTTATATATAGCGAAGTCGATATAGCCATGTCCGTTTGTCCGTCTGTATGTTGAAATCAGTTTTACGTAACCGCCAAATAACTCACAAACATAACTGATACATCAATATATCGGGAATTCTTCCGGCTCGGCTGCTATTTAAAATCAAGAAAATCGGCCCAAAAATACCTGAGATATAAGGAAAAAACCGAGAAAACCTAGATTTTTGTCCTATTTTCGATCTATATCTGGATTACTAAGTCATTAATATAGACAATATGGATATCTAATGATAGATATTTCAAAGTCCATTGCTACGATGCATATAAGGCTATAGTAATTTGGACCTAAAGTGGGTCAAGATCGGAAAAAATATTTTTTAACCCGAATTTTTTTTCCAAAAAAATTTATTTATCATAAATTTGTTTCACTAATTGGAAATTATTTCGGGAATTCTTCCGGCTCGGTCGCTATTTAAAATCGAGAAAATCGGCCCAAAAATAGCTAAAATATGAGGAAAAAACCGGGACAACCTAGATTTTTGGCCTATATCTGGATTACTAAGTCATTAATATAGACAATATGGATATTTAGTGATAGATATTTCAAAGTTCATTGCAAAGATGTATATAAGTAATTTGGACCTACAATGGGTCAAAATCGGAAAAAATATTTTTTAACCCGAATTTTTTTTTCCAAACAATTTTTTTTCCATACATATTTTTCACTAATAAATTTAAAAAAAAAAAAAAAAATTTACAAAATTTTTGGAAAAAAAATGAAAAAAAGTGAGTTTTCCACAATTTTGTTAAAAAATGTAAATATTTCTTTTGATTTAATAATTTTTTTAAAAAAATTAAAAAATAATTTTGAAAAAAATTCTAAAAAAATTTTGAAAAAAAATTCAAAAATAATTTTAATTTTAAAAAATTAAAAAAAAAAATTATAAAAAAATAAAAAAAAGTTGAGTTTTCCACAATTTTGTTAAAAAAATTTAAATATTTCTTGTGATTTAATAATTTTTAAAAATTTACTCCTTTTTAAAAAAGTAGTTGTTCTACTACTTTTCAAAAAATGTTTCCAACAATATTGGTCTTCTTTGTGTAGTTATTACTTTTTATAAAAAAAAACGTAGTAGAACTTTTTTAAAAAAGTAGTATTTCTAGTACTTTTTGCAGAAAGGTTAAATTTCCACCATTTTGTTAAAAAATTTAAGTATTTATTGCGATTTATTAATTTCACAAATGTACTTATTCTACTACTATTCCAAAAAGGTAGTATTTTCACTAATTTGTTCACAAATATTAGTATTTTTTGTGTATTTATTGCTTTTTATAAAAATTAAAAACGTAGTCGAACATTTTTAAAAAAAGTAGTATTTTTATTACTTTTACTAAAAAGATGCGTTTTGCAAAAGTTAAGTCTTTCTTGTGATTTAATAATTTTTCCAAAATCGAATATTCTTACTACTTTTTTAAAAATGTAGTTATTCTATTACTATTTCAAAAAGGTAGTATTTTCACAAATATTTGTATTTTTTGTGTATTTATTATTTTTTATAAAAATAAAAAACTAGTAGAACTTTTTTAAAAAAGTAGTATTTCTACTACTTTTTGCAAAAAGCTTAAATATCCACAATTTTGTTAAAAAATTTAATTATTTCTTGCGATTTATTAATTTTCCCAAAATCTAATATTCCTACTACTTTTTTTAAAAACGTAGTTATTCGACTACTACTCTAAAAAGGTAATATTTTCACAAATTTGTTCACAAATATTAGTATTTTTTGTGTATTTATTACTTTTTATAAAAATAAAAAAACGTAGTAGAACATTTTTTAAGAATAAGTAGTATTTTAACTACTTTTTGCAAATATGTGCGTTTTCCAAAATTTTGTTAAAAAATTTAAGTATTTGTTGTGATTTTGTGAATTTTTCAAAATCTACCACCTTTTTTAAATACGTAGTTATTCTACTACTATTCCGAAAAGGTAGTATCTCCACAATTTTGTTCCAAAATATAAATATTTCTTGCGATTTATTAATTTGTTTAAATAATTATATTCTTACTACTTTTTTAAAGACGTAGTTATTCTACTACTATTCCAAAAAGGTAGTATTTTCACAAATTTGTTCACAAATATTAGTATGTTTTGATTATTTATTACTTTTCATAAAAACAAAAGCGTAGTAGAACTTTTTTAAAAAAGTAGTATTTCTACTACTTTTTGCAAAAAGTTTAAATTTCCACAATTTTGTTAAAAAACTTAAGTATTTCTTGGAATTTTTTAATTTTCCCAAAATCTAATATTCTTACTACTTTTTTAAAAACGTAGTTACTCTACTACTACCCTAAAAAGGTAGTATTTTCACAAATTTGTTCACAAATATTGGAATTTTTTGTGTATTTATTACTTTTTACAAAAATAAAAAACGTAGTAGAACTTTTTTAAAAAAGTAGTATTTCTACTACTTTTTTCAAAAATGCAGTATTTTAGCTAAATTTAATAAAAAGCTTTAGTTTTACCATTTTTATTTATAAAAATAAAAAACGTAGTAGATCCTTTTTTAAAAAGTACTATTTCTATTACGTTCTCAAAAATGTAGTATTTTAGAAAATTGATTCAAAAATTAGTAGCAAATTAGTATTTCTTGTGATTTATTATTTTTTTTTTTCCAAATTTACTACTTTTTTAAAAACGTGGTTATTGTACTACTATTGCAAAAAGGTAGTATTTTCGCAAATTTTTCAAAAATATTATTATTTTTTGTGTATTTATTACATTTTACAAAAATTAAAAACGTAGTAGACATTTTTTAAAAAGGTAGTATTTCTACTACTATTTTCAAAAAAGTAATATTTAATTAAAATTTAGTAAAAAGCTTTAATTTTACCATATGTTTCCAAAAATATTGTATTTTTACTACTTTTGCAAAAGGAATTATTTCTACTACTTTTTTTAGAAGCTTACAAACTCAACTACTTTGTAATGTTTTAATAATATTTTATTTGCTTCTTTCTTTATTTTCAATGCTATTTGAGCATTTAACAAAACCCTTGCACTTGCAGTACTTTTAAACTCTAAACACATATATTTTAAGCTACTTGCCCTGAACTTGTGATGACTTGTTGTATCATGTAACAATGTGGGTATAAAAACGCAGACTGTGTTCTACAGCTTGAATGCTAAAAGTAAGCTGATTATAGGTATGTAGCCATGTATGTTAAATCATGAATCTTTTATTAACAAAACACCCACAGAAAACAAAATTACACATTTGCAAATACACATTTACTTGAGTTCTCATTATAAACTGGGTGCATGAGTGTGTGTAACAAAAAGAAACGCAGCAGTTTAACAATAAACGATTACAAAAAAAAAACAACAGACAGAAGGACAGACTGGCGTACAGACAGACACATGTATTCAAACCACAAAATGTTTGTAATACAATATGTGCATGACTAGGTAGTTATACACAGATGGAATATAGAATTCAAAAGGATGCCACAACAAGGACTCAGGTGTTACAACCCTTTGCACCACATACACAAATGAATCTACAGCCACATAGAGCTGCAATTATGTTAAATTTTACCAGGCTTTAACAATAATAGACATTACAAGTGCAAATTACAAACATTTAAAATATTTGTAAAAATGCTGCCTATTTTAATCAATAATAATAGCTTCTGTAATTTTATAAATTTTTATAGAAAGTAGAAAACATATATTCTCCAAATATTTCAATGATTTACTAAATATTATTTTAACAGATTAAAATTAAATTAAAACTGTTTATTACAAAATTTAAAGAATTCAAATATATAAATTATTTTAAAATTTAACATTACCAAGGCAACAGCAAAATGTTGCTGTGATAATTTTAATATTATTAATTCATGCTAATTACTACAAAATAGCCACAATAATTATTGGAGCAAAAACAATATATAAATTAAAAATTCATTAAAAAAATAATGTGTAAGCAAAAACCATAAAAATCAAGTGAGAAAAAAATAGATAAAACTGTCAACAAATAAACATGTATATTTTTAAAGAGAAAATAAAAAAAAAAAAATGCAAGATATTAATCTATACTACGGTTCAGTTCTAGTTCAGGTTTTAGTTCAGTTCTAGTTCAGGTTCTAGTTCAGGTTTTAGTTCAGGATGTAGTTGAGGTTGTGGTTCAGGTTCTAGTACAGATTCTAGTTCAGGTTATAGTTCAGGTTTTAGTTTAGGTTCTAGTTCAGTTTCTAGTTCAGGCTGTAGTTCAGGTTGTAGTTCAGGTTGTAGTTCAGGTTGTAGTTCAGGTTCTAGTTCAGGTTCTAGTTCAGTTCCAGTTCAGGTTCTAGATCAGGTTCAAGTTCAGACTCTAGTTCAGGTTCCAGTTCAGGTACAGGTTCTAGTTCAGGTTCTAGTTCAGGTTCTAGTTCAGGTCCTAGTTCAGTTCTGGTTAATGTTCAGGTCTAGTTCAGGCTCTAGTTCAGGCTCCAGTTAAGGATCTAGTTCAGGTTCTAGTTCATGTTCTACTTTAGGTTCTAGTTCAGGTTATACTTCAGACTCCAGATAAGGTTTTAGCTCAGACTCTAGTTCAGATTCTAGTTTAGGTTCTAGTTTAGATTCTAGTTCAGGTTCTTGTTCAGGTTCTGGAACAGGTTCTAGTACAATTCTTGTTTCAGTTCAGTTCTAGTTCAGGTTCTAGTTCAGGTTCTAGTTTAGGTTCCACTTCAGGTTCTACTTCAGGTTATAGTTCAGGTTCTAGTTCAGTCCTAGCTCAGTTCCCATTTCAGGTTCTAGTTCAGATTCAAGTTTCAGTTCAGTTCTAGTTCAGGTTCTAGTTCAGGTTCTAGTTCAGGTTCTAGTTCAAGTTCTAGTTCAGGTTCCTGTTCAGGATCTAGTTCAGTTTCTAGTTCAGTTCTAGTTCAGGTTCCTGTTCAGGATCTAGTTCAGTTTCTAGTTCAGGTTCTAGTTCAGGTTCTAGTTCAGGTTGTAGTTCAGGTTCTAGTTCAGGTTCTAGTTCAGGTTCTAGTTCAAGTTCTAGTTCAGGTTCCTGTTCAGGATCTAGTTCAGTTTCTAGTTCAGTTCTAGTTCAGGTTATACTTCAGACTCCAGTTAAGGTTTTAGTTCAGACTCCAGTTCAGGTTCTAGTTCATGCTCCAGCTCAGTTCTAGTTCAGTTTCTAGTTCAGGTTCTAGTTCAGCTTCTAGTTCAGGTTCTAGTTCGGGTTCTAGTTCAAGTTCCAATTTAAGTACCAGTTCAGGTTCTAATTCAGGTTTTAGATCAGGTTATAGTTCAAGTTCAGGTTCTAGTTCAGGTTCTAGTTCAGATTCTAGATCAGGTTCTAGTTCAGTTCTAGTTCAGGTTCTAGTTCAGGTTCTAGTTCAGGTTCTAGTTCAGGTTCTAGTTCAGGTTGTAGTTCAGGTTCTAGTTCAGGTTGTAGTTCAAGTTCTAGTTCAGGATCTAGTTCAGGTTCTAGTTCAGGATCTAGGTCAGCTTCTAGTTCAGGTTCTAGTTCAGGTTCTTATTCAGGTTGTAGTTCAGGTTCTAGTTTAGGTTCTAGTTTAGGTTCTAGTCCAGGCTCTAGTTCAGTTCTAGTTCAGTTCTAGTTCTAGTTCAGGTTCTAGTTCGGGTTCTAGTTCAAGTTCCAATTTAAGTACCAGTTCAGGTTCTAATTCAGGTTTTAGATCAGGTTATAGTTCAAGTTCAGGTTCTAGTTCTAGTTCAGGTTCTAGTTCAGGTTCTAGTTCAGATTCTAGATCAGGTTCTAATTCAGGTTGTAGTTCAGGTTCTAGTTTAGGTTCTAGTTTAGGTTCTAGTCCAGGCTCTAGTTCAGTTCTAGTTCAGTTCTAGTTCTAGTTCAGGTTCTAGTTCGGGTTCTAGTTCAAGTTCCAATTTAGTTCTAGTTCAGGTTCTAGTTCAGGATCTAGGTCAGGTTCTAGTTCAGGTTCTAGTTCAGGTTCTAATTCAGGTTGTAGTTCAGGTTCTAGTTTAGGTTCTAGTTTAGGTTCTAGTCCAGGCTCTAGTTCAGTTCTAGTTCAGGTTCTAGTTCAGGTTCTAGTTCAGGTTCTAGTTCAGTTCTACTACATATTTCAATAGTTTTGCTTTCGTTATTTATAATTGTGTTAAAACCCCTAATTAATCATTCCTGATTACTTTGTTTCCTTGATTTTTAATTACTTAAATTTTGTTCTTCTAATATGTCTAATTGTATTTATTGCCAAAACCTTGTTTCTTGACTTTCTTCACTGATTTTGTTTTCCATTAATTCACATTATATAATATAGGTAGTAAATGTGGTGTTTCCTTTGAACTACAAATATAATTTAACTAATGACATTAAAATTAATGGTTGTTGCTTGTTAACGCTTTGATTTTGTCTCCACTCTAGCAACACAAAAGAGAATTTACATGGAAATTAATGGATATTTCTAGAGAACAATACTACCAACCATAACCGTTTTATGCAGAAACGAGTAGAGTAGTTAGTGTACTTGTACTTTTAAATAGACAATTAATTTGAATGCGAAATTGAAACAATAGAAATAATGATTGGAATTCATTTCCTATGATTATATAAAGAGTTGTTAAAGTTTTAAGAATTTCACGTAGCAAAATTATACATTAACAATATTATATTGTTTGAATTTGATAATGTATAACTTTCGTAATAATATGCCTTCAAACCAAACTATTTTTATAATGAAACAAAGAGATGTGATTTATTAGTTTGGGTTGGAGAACGAGAAATGATTTAGTATTAATTATTTTTAATTAGTATAAATAGTTTGTTAACTTATATTTATATTGTGACGATTTATAATAAAAATTAGAATTTTTAAGTTAGTTCCTAAAAGTATGCAGTAATTTTTAAATATCATCTATTTCCTCACTGGCACTTCTTGTTTTAATCAAAAGGTATCAGTATTCATTCGCTTATTGCAAAATACTTCCCATATATGCAATAATAAACCTCTAAAATTAGAGCTCATTATATCTCATTAAAAAGTTTATTGACGATTCAGTGTGTATTTTTCCACAGATTGTTTGTACGCCTGAGTTCTTGCTTTTATTCATGTACATACATTTCTGTATGTTATGATTCCATCTTTGTATTTGATATGCTCCTGTACAATCCATTGTGTTGCTATAGATAACTGAAGGTTTATTGTCTGTGTGTTGCATGGTTGCTTAGTTGCAGACAACATTACAGCTGCCACTACCACTACTACTTATTACAGCCAATAATAGTAATCGCACTTTATTTGCCTACTTTCCTACTACTAACACTATTTTCCTTTGCATACTTTAGGGCCACTTACTTTAGCTTGTTGTAAACGCTGTTTAGGTTGCACGAATTTTGGAGGCTGGGTGTTTCATGCTTCATTCTGGAAAATGCTGTGATGCTACATTGTTAGTTTCCTTAGAAACAGCAGACAATTGAGCAGATAGCCAGTTGGACGTATGTATGATTTCATTACATAAATATTTTTTCCAATTCTTTTTTCACATACCAACTACAACCAAACATACATTCTGTCAACAAAATTTATATTTGACTAAACTGAAGGGTATTTACGATGCAGCACAAACAAATCTACCGCTCATTTATTTCCTTTTCTTTACTTTTCCATCATAATTTTGTGTGCCACAATATGCGAATGTGTTCTATTTTGTTTCTTTCACATGCCACAGTTTAATTTCCGATTTTTGTTTTCATTCATACTCATTTCATTTTTTTGATTCTTAAAAGCAAAAAAATAAAATAAAATCTAAATAGAATAACAAGAAAACCGAAAATAACTCATACTACATGATAAGTCAATTGAAAATTCTTCATATGGACAATATGTATGAATATTTTTACAATTATTTCTATAAGAAATACAACAATGAAACCAACTTACATTGTTTTGCAAAGATTCATACATTCATTTGTTATTACTTTTTCATTTCAACTCCTTTACCCTGGCCAATATTATCTTCTTAACAAATGTCTAGGTAATTTTGGTTTTATTATTATTATTAAAAATATGAATGAATATTTTTTCATTATTATTTTCTCATTTTGAATTTGGGATTTAATAAACATTTAACAAACAAATTTCGAAACAAGCCAATAAGATGTTTTGTATATAAATAAAAGCAAAATAATAAAAGAGAAAACGAGCAACAAACAAGAATATAACCAGAACTAGCACCTGAACTAGAACCTGAACTAAAAACTGAACTAGAACCTGAACGAGAACCTGAACTAGAACTGAACTGGAACCTGAACTAGAACCTAAACTATAACCTGAACTAGAACTAGAACCTGAACTAGATCCTGAACTAGAACCTGAAATTGAACCTGAACTAGAACCTGAACTAGAACTAGAACCTGAACTAGAACCTAAACTGGAACCCGAACGAGAACCTGAGCTAGAACTGAACTAGAAGTGGAACTTGAACTAGAACCTGAACAAGAACTAGAACTAGAACGTGAACTAGAACCTGAACGAGATCCTGAACTAGAACTGAAACCTGAACTAGAAATAGAACCTGAACTAGAACCAGAACTAGAAACTGAACTAGAACTGAACTAGAACCCGAACTAGAACTACAACTAGAAGCTGAACTAGAACCTGAACTAGAACCTGAACTAGAACCTGAACTAGAACCTGAACTAGAACCTGAACTAGAACCTGAACTAAAACCTGAACTAGAACCTGAACTAGAACCCGAACTAGAACTACAACTATAAGCTGAACTAGAACCTGAACTAGAACCTGAACTAGAACCTGATCTAAAACCTGAACTAGAACCTGTAGTAGAACCTGAAAAAGAACATAAACTAGTACCTGAACAAGAACCTCAACTAGAACCTTAGCTGGAACTGAACTAGAACCTGATTTAGAACCTGAACTAGTACCTTAACAAGAATTTGAACTAGAACCTGAACTAGAACCTGACATAGAACCTGAACTAGAACCTAAACTAGAACCTGAACTAGATCCTGAACTAGAACCTGATTAAGAACCTAAACTAGAACCTGAACAAGAATTTGAACTAGAACCTGAACTAAAACCTGACATAGAACCTAAACTAGAACCTGAACTAGAACCTGAACTAAAACCTTATCTAGAACTGAACTAGAGTCTGAACTAGAACCTGAACTAGAACCTGAAGTAGAACCTAAACTAGAAACTGAACTAGAACCTGAGCTAGAACCTAAACTACAACCTGAGCTAGAATCTGAACTAGAACCTGAACTAGAACCTGAACTAGAACCTGAACTAGAACCTGAACTAGAACCTGGACTAGAATCTCAACTAGAACCTGAACTAGAACCTGAACCAGAACCTAAACTAGAATTGAACTAGAACTGGAACCTGAACTAGAACCTGAACTAGAACCTGAACTAGAACCAGTACTAGAACCTGGACTAGAATCTGAACTAGAACATGAACTAGAACCTGAACTAGCACCTGAATTAGAACCTGAACTAGAACCTGAACTAGAACCTAAACTAAATCCTGAACTAGAACCTGAACTAGACCCTGAACTAGAACAGAACTAGAGCTTGAACTAGAACCTGAACTAGAACCTAAACTAAAACTGAACTAGAACTTGAACTAGAACCTGAACTAGAACCTGAACTAGAATCTGAACTAGAACCTGAACTAGAACCTGAACTAGAACCCCGAACTAGAACCTGAACTAAAACCTGAACTAGAACCTGAAGTAGAACAGAACTAGAGCTTGAACTAGAACCTGAACTAAAACCTGAACTAGAACCTGAACTAGAACAGAACTAGAACTTGAAATAGATCCTGAACTAGAACCTGAACTAGAACCTGAACTAGAACTTGAACTAGAACCTGAAATAGAACCTGAACTAGAACCTGAACTAGAACCTGAACTAGAATCTGAACTAGAACCTGAACTAGAACCTGAACTGGAACTAGAACCTGAACTAGAACTGAACAAAGTATTGGTAACTTATATTCTCTATTTGTGAGATTGTTTGAATTTATTTGAGATATTGTAATTGCTAATAAATTTCATGAATTCGTTTTTTTTTTTTTTTTTTTTTTAAATTCCATTTAGAAAATTTTGTCTTCTAATTTGTTAATGTTTTATAAAACATTATAGAACTTCATACTCCGTATAAGTATTCATGTTTTCAGTTGTGTAAAAATGTTTCATATGTTGCTGCATATTTTTGTGTCATAAAAATAATTATTAATATTTTACCTTGTTCTTACTCTTTTATGAAATTTCCCTTGAAATTTAATATGAAAATAGCGCGAATTTGTAAATTCTATTTTTTGCAAATCCCCTTTGCACATTTTTTTACCATTTCTAAAGAATTTGTGACAGCAATGTTTCCAGGAACATAAAGAAAAAACAACAACCTTAAGGTAATCTATGATAACAATAGCATCAACAGCATGTGCAGCATTAGAATTATTAATTTTTGTTCTCTCGTGTAGAATGTATGTATATGAGAAAGTACATAAATTTTGAAATTGTTATGGAACAGAGATGGATACAATTTTACTATATTGTAATAAATTTAAAATATTTTGGAATAGTAAGCTGTATAATGATTTTAAATCATTATTGAAACGAAATAGAATCCTAATTTCTTAATAATGTTATTAAAATTTATATCAATCAAGGAATTTTAGCTTTTAATGTCATGTCTCTTTAAATAGACAGTATTTATGTTATTCAGTCTGTACAATCTGTATCAATTAAAATTGATTAAGTCTGACCATGTTTGTTTTGTTATTATTTTTGCATTCGTCAGTTATAGATTGTCTTCTCGCTTTGTTGTAGTTATTATTTTGTGGGTGTTGTTGGTGAGAATGCACGAACCAGTTTTGTAATGGCGATGCTCTATTTGTTATTGTTGTTGTTATTAAATATGTTTCTCATTCTCTTATTACATGGAGAGTTACTAGGTGGAGCAAACCTTTTTTTATGTTTGTTATTGTTATGATTGTGTTGGTGCTTTGCCTTGTTATTTACTTGAGAGTTGTTTTTGTTGTCTTCATGTAAATACAAGATTCTTCTTCATTATTTCTTGTTTATTTTATTAGTCCGCCATTTTTCTTTTACTTTTTCGTCAAGGAAAATTGAGTTAATCTTCTTAAAGATTACATTCTAATGTTTTATTAAATTAATTGTGGTTTTGTAAATAATACAGTGCTAATAAAAACTAATTATAGATTGTTTCATATTTGATATAATTATATTTTTAATAAGTAATTCAATGCTATTGACAATAAATAACAAATCAATTAATTAAACACCAACCAAAAAGTGGTAGTTTATTTGGTTTTTAATTGAAGAACTACAAAGATTTCTGTAGTTTTTGATTTATTTAAAATATTCTAAAAAACCAAAGTCCAGATTATAAAAAAAAACTGAAAATCCCAAGTCTGTTTTAAGATTACAAAACCTGCTGTTTTATGTTTCTTAAAGGAGAAAAACTCTATTTTATACAATCGTATTTATCTAGTACTTCAGCATGACAAGGTAAAGAGGTTGATTGTAGGTTTTATCATACATGAGACAACTTGTTGTTATTTTTTTTATATTTTATTCTATAAATTTATTATTGTTGTTATTTTTGCGTACTTTTGCTAGCTGTTGCTTTATTATTCCTGTTAACAATCATTTGCTTTTATGGTTTTTATCTCTTTTAGCTTTCTTTATCATTTCCTTTATACGAAGCAGCATGTGCATTTCACCATCAGTGATAAGGGTATGTATATTATTAAATTTGTCATTCCGTTTGTAAACATACATATTCTGGGTCTTTATAGATAGCGAAGTCTGTATAGCCATGTCCGTCTGTATGTTGAAATCAACTTTCCGTAGCCCACGAATAACTTACATACATGATTCATACAGCAATATATCCGCTATGGACGCGGTTCAGTCGTTATATAAAATCGAGAAAATCGGCCCACAACTGGCTGATATATAGGGAAAAAACTGAGACAACCTATTGGACAAATTTGTATCTATATCTGGATTACTAAGGCATTAATATAGACAATATGGAATATCTAATGAAAGATACTTCAAAGACCTTTGCAACGGTGTATATAAGGTCATAGTATGTCGGACCTACAATGGGTCAAAATCGGGAAAAATATTTTTTTAACCCGATTTTTTTTTTCCAAAAAATAAAATTTTAAATTAAAAAATTGGAAAAAAATAAAAAAAAAATTCGAAAAAAAATTTTGAAAAACTATTTTGAAAAAATTTTTTTTTTAAATTTTGGAAAAAAAATAAACTCTTACTTGTTTTTACTAATAAATTTCAAAAGAAAAAAATTAAGAAAAAAAAATTAATTTATTTTGATTAATTACAAAAAAACGTCAAAGAATAATTTGCAGAAGATTTTTTTTTTTTCAAGAAACAATTTTTTTCACAAAAAATTTGTTTTAACCAACATTTGTTTTAAGTATTTTTCTTAAAGTATGCGTTGGGGAAGGCTATATAGCAATCTTACTTGTTTTTTATTCAAAATATCGAATTTTCGTTTGATTTTGTACGTTCGTTTATATGTGTGTTAGAGCATAACACTTTGTCTGACAATTTCGAGGGCAAATTTTCACCATTTTCTTTTATTTTTCATTTACTTTTTCTATGGTTCATGTACTTGTTTTTGTTGGTTTTGCAGCCTGAAATTAAATCTGTGTTTTATTTCATATTTATTAAATTTGCTTTAAAACACTCCAACTTGATTTTATATATTGTTGCTGCTTTTCGTATTTGTTCAAATGAGATTTTATTAAAGAAAACCCAAATGGAAATTGTGTCCTTTTTGGACTATTCAACAATTTGTAATTCATTCCTAGTGAAATATTACTAACATTTCAATTATTTTCCCGCATCCGAAAAACAACATCAATAGGTTAGATGTTATGTTAAAGATCATTTAAGTCGTAGCGCCTTCATTATAAACAACGAACTAATAAGATTGATCTACTAACATTTTACCAATTACTTATATTAGCAAGATCACAACGGACTTTATTACATAAGGATCAGATGAAAGAGTCTGCTAGGAAATTTCCTTCTCCGTTTCTTATGCGATTAAACAAATATCAGGGAGTGTATTGGTATTTGTATGTAAATGACTTCAGCAATATATTTCCAACTGGGTAACTAAGAATGTAGATGAGTTCTAGAAAATTTACGTACCAGTGAATCCACGACACTCGATTGTATGAATTTTCCTTTGCATAAATATCCATTATATGTATGTATTTTCGTGTGTCTATATTTCCCTCGTAGGTGTTTAAAGGTTTTTCTTTTCTTCTTGCTTACAGAAATTTATTTTCTCATCTGTGGCAATTGTGGTTGCTGCTGTTACACGTTGTTTTACATGTGATAAGTTTATTTGGTTGTAAAATATTCATTTAACTTTAAGCTCCATCAACCGTATGGTTTCATTTTAGCATAATTTTATTCTTATTTTGCAAACATTTTATTTTGAGTTGATTTCTAAAAAAGTAATCAATTTGTGGTTAAATGATGATAGATACAATTCAATTTATCGTAAATTTGTTTTTTCTTTGTCAGAATTTAACTTTCTTTCTCCCACTTTCAAAGTAAAGGGAAAATAGACAATTCAGTTTATTAAAGGAAGCAAATGTATACAGAAAATTGGATTAAAAATAGATTCAAATAAAATAGTTCAGTTCTAGTATAATTCTAGTTCAGTTCTAGTTCAGTTCTAGTTCAGTTCTAGTTCAGTTCTAGTTCAGTTCTAGTTCAGTTCTAGTTCAGTTCTAGTTCAGTTCTAGTTCAGTTCTAGTTCAGTTCTAGTTCAGTTCTAGTTCAGTTCTAGTTCAGTTCTAGTTCAGTTCTAGTTCAGTTCTAGTTCAGTTCTAGTTCAGTTCTAGTTCAGTTCTAGTTCAGTTCTAGTTCAGTTCCAGTTCAGTTCTAGTTCAGTTCGAGTTCAGTTCTAGTTCAGTTCTAGTTCAGTTCTAGTTCAGTTCTAGTTCAGTTCTAGTTCTAGTTCAGTTCTAGTTCTGTTCTAGCTCTGTTCTAGCTCTGTTCTAGTTCTGTTCTAGTTCTGTTCTAGTTCAGTTCTAGTTCAGTTCTAGTTCAGTTCTAGTTCAGTTCTAGTTCAGTTCTAGTTCAGTTCTAGTTCAGTTCTAGTTCTGTTCTAGTTCAGTTCTAGTACAGTTCTAGTACAGTTTTAGTTCAGTTCTATTTGAGATTTGTACCAATTTAACATTAGTTTAGATTTCTTCAAACTTTATGTCCCATAAACAGGAATTTGTTTTGAAGTATTTTCACATTTTAAAATCGAAACAAGGGGTAGATAATTCTTCGGTTTTTTGGAAACTCTAGTTATACTTACTTCAACAGAGCATTAATGATTGCACACATTTCATTTGAGTTTTAAAGGACTTAAATAAAATATAATTTCTTGTACATTTCGCTATAAGAACTTCACCAAAGCAAAAATAAACAAAACAAGGTGTATCATCGTCGTCGTGTAAAGTTAACAATATTTTTTTTACACATACATACGTCTTGAATGCCTTGAATACACAAAGCCAAGAGTCTACACTTGTCTAAAAGATTCAGCTGTTGTGCACAAATTTATAAAGAAAAAAAGAGGCGTCCTTGCCAACTGTTGCTGCTGATACGAAAAGTTACCCAAGCGTATCTATACAATTGCTAGTTATACCCTGCCCCGCGTAGATTATGTTAAGTTTGTTATGTCATTTGTAATTTAAAATATTTATATAAGACAAAAATTCTTGTATTGAATATTAGGGTTTTTGTTAACGAAAATCCACATTTTTAATCCTGTATGTCTGAAAATTCTACCCAATTGGTCTTTCAAGTGCGGAGATGGAAACATAAAACTCGATTTTTCATTAACTAGTTCTTTAGCTGAACTAGGCTTCAGTAGATTTTGGATTTCGTAGCTACATCTTTTAGTTGATTTTTCATTCTACCTGTTGTGTAAGAAAGACCATAACTACAACTACTACCTCAATTTAACTAGTGTTTGTTAAGTAAATGTTGCCTACTTCTAGGTGTTATTTTGTATATATAAGCTACAGTTTTCTAAAGTTTGTGTGTGTGAATGGAATGAATGGGTTTTTGTAAGTCACATGAAGTTTTATCTCTGTATACGTTTATATGTATATCATTGTTAAGTATATATCGTTACAAACAAACTAAGTGTGCTAGAAAATCTTGGCATTTTGCTCAAGAATAACTTTCTCAAGTAAGTGAAAGCAAACAGCGCAAAATTAATTTAAAGTAACACAAAAGCAAAGTTTAAATGAAGTAATAAAAAAACATGACGTATAAACGACGGTTAATTATATGAAATGTTTTCATTTGTTGCCTTTTAATATTTCATCTCAAAAATGTCTGAAGCAACAGTTTATGGCGGACAGGATGCACAGGAGGTAAAAGGCAGCCAGGAAAGGAAAACACAAAAAGTGTTAAATAATTCTTAAACAAAAGAAGAACACATAAAGTGAGATTAAAAGTTTTGTTTTCAGCATAATTTGTTACTGTTTTGAAATAAATGAGGAGGAATAAAAGCAAAGGAGTATTAGTATTCCCAACAAAGGATTTAAGTTAAAGTCTGGCGACAGTTTAAGAAAGCAATACATAAAGATTAAAATAAATTCTGAAAACATTTAAAATGATAATTATTATTATTATTGTTATTTGTTACTATAATATTAAAATTTTCTACTTTGTATGCAATAACTAGCTAACCCGATGCGATTCGACACTCAATCGTAGTAAAATAATGAACAGAAACATAAAATAGTGGTCCAAATAGAAAAAAGACGATTTTGTAATAGATAAAGATGCATTTAAATTTTTTGTTTGAAACTGTATTATCTTAGGAGATAGCTGATAGATAGATAGATAGATAGATAGATAGATAGATAGATAGATAGATAGATAGATAGATAGATAGATAGATAGATAGATAGATAGATAGATAGATAGATAGATAGATAGATAGATAGATAGATAGATAGATAGATAGATAGATAGATAGATAGATAGATAGATAGATAGATAGATAGATAGATAGATAGATAGATAGATAGATAGATAGATAGATAGATAGATAGATAGATAGATAGATAGATAGATAGATAGATAGATAGATAGATAGATAGATAGATAGATAGATAGATAGATAGATAGATAGATAGATAGATAGATAGATAGATAGATAGATAGATAGATAGATAGATAGATAGATAGATAGATAGATAGATAGATAGATAGATAGATAGATAGATAGATAGATAGATAGATAGATAGATAGATAGATAGATAGATAGATAGATAGATAGATAGATAGATAGATAGATAGATAGATAGATAGATAGATAGATAGATAGATAGATAGATAGATAGATAGATAGATAGATAGATAGATAGATAGATAGATAGATAGATAGATAGATAGATAGATAGATAGATAGATAGATAGATAGATAGATAGATAGATAGATAGATAGATAGATAGATAGATAGATAGATAGATAGATAGATAGATAGATAGATAGATAGATAGATAGATAGATAGATAGATAGATAGATAGATAGATAGATAGATAGATAGATAGATAGATAGATAGATAGATAGATAGATAGATAGATAGATAGATAGATAGATAGATAGATAGATAGATAGATAGATAGATAGATAGATAGATAGATAGATAGATAGATAGATAGATAGATAGATAGATAGATAGATAGATAGATAGATAGATAGATAGATAGATAGATAGATAGATAGATAGATAGATAGATAGATAGATAGATAGATAGATAGATAGATAGATAGATAGATAGATAGATAGATAGATAGATAGATAGATAGATAGATAGATAGATAGATAGATAGATAGATAGATAGATAGATAGATAGATAGATAGATAGATAGATAGATAGATAGATAGATAGATAGATAGATAGATAGATAGATAGATAGATAGATAGATAGATAGATAGATAGATAGATAGATAGATAGATAGATAGATAGATAGATAGATAGATAGATAGATAGATAGATAGATAGATAGATAGATAGATAGATAGATAGATAGATAGATAGATAGATAGATAGATAGATAGATAGATAGATAGATAGATAGATAGATAGATAGATAGATAGATAGATAGATAGATAGATAGATAGATAGATAGATAGATAGATAGATAGATAGATAGATAGATAGATAGATAGATAGATAGATAGATAGATAGATAGATAGATAGATAGATAGATAGATAGATAGATAGATAGATAGATAGATAGATAGATAGATAGATAGATAGATAGATAGATAGATAGATAGATAGATAGATAGATAGATAGATAGATAGATAGATAGATAGATAGATAGATAGATAGATAGATAGATAGATAGATAGATAGATAGATAGATAGATAGATAGATAGATAGATAGATAGATAGATAGATAGATAGATAGATAGATAGATAGATAGATAGATAGATAGATAGATAGATAGATAGATAGATAGATAGATAGATAGATAGATAGATAGATAGATAGATAGATAGATAGATAGATAGATAGATAGATAGATAGATAGATAGATAGATAGATAGATAGATAGATAGATAGATAGATAGATAGATAGATAGATAGATAGATAGATAGATAGATAGATAGATAGATAGATAGATAGATAGATAGATAGATAGATAGATAGATAGATAGATAGATAGATAGATAGATAGATAGATAGATAGATAGATAGATAGATAGATAGATAGATAGATAGATAGATAGATAGATAGATAGATAGATAGATAGATAGATAGATAGATAGATAGATAGATAGATAGATAGATAGATAGATAGATAGATAGATAGATAGATAGATAGATAGATAGATAGATAGATAGATAGATAGATAGATAGATAGATAGATAGATAGATAGATAGATAGATAGATAGATAGATAGATAGATAGATAGATAGATAGATAGATAGATAGATAGATAGATAGATAGATAGATAGATAGATAGATAGATAGATAGATAGATAGATAGATAGATAGATAGATAGATAGATAGATAGATAGATAGATAGATAGATAGATAGATAGATAGATAGATAGATAGATAGATAGATAGATAGATAGATAGATAGATAGATAGATAGATAGATAGATAGATAGATAGATAGATAGATAGATAGATAGATAGATAGATAGATAGATAGATAGATAGATAGATAGATAGATAGATAGATAGATAGATAGATAGATAGATAGATAGATAGATAGATAGATAGATAGATAGATAGATAGATAGATAGATAGATAGATAGATAGATAGATAGATAGATAGATAGATAGATAGATAGATAGATAGATAGATAGATAGATAGATAGATAGATAGATAGATAGATAGATAGATAGATAGATAGATAGATAGATAGATAGATAGATAGATAGATAGATAGATAGATAGATAGATAGATAGATAGATAGATAGATAGATAGATAGATAGATAGATAGATAGATAGATAGATAGATAGATAGATAGATAGATAGATAGATAGATAGATAGATAGATAGATAGATAGATAGATAGATAGATAGATAGATAGATAGATAGATAGATAGATAGATAGATAGATAGATAGATAGATAGATAGATAGATAGATAGATAGATAGATAGATAGATAGATAGATAGATAGATAGATAGATAGATAGATAGATAGATAGATAGATAGATAGATAGATAGATAGATAGATAGATAGATAGATAGATAGATAGATAGATAGATAGATAGATAGATAGATAGATAGATAGATAGATAGATAGATAGATAGATAGATAGATAGATAGATAGATAGATAGATAGATAGATAGATAGATAGATAGATAGATAGATAGATAGATAGATAGATAGATAGATAGATAGATAGATAGATAGATAGATAGATAGATAGATAGATAGATAGATAGATAGATAGATAGATAGATAGATAGATAGATAGATAGATAGATAGATAGATAGATAGATAGATAGATAGATAGATAGATAGATAGATAGATAGATAGATAGATAGATAGATAGATAGATAGATAGATAGATAGATAGATAGATAGATAGATAGATAGATAGATAGATAGATAGATAGATAGATAGATAGATAGATAGATAGATAGATAGATAGATAGATAGATAGATAGATAGATAGATAGATAGATAGATAGATAGATAGATAGATAGATAGATAGATAGATAGATAGATAGATAGATAGATAGATAGATAGATAGATAGATAGATAGATAGATAGATAGATAGATAGATAGATAGATAGATAGATAGATAGATAGATAGATAGATAGATAGATAGATAGATAGATAGATAGATAGATAGATAGATAGATAGATAGATAGATAGATAGATAGATAGATAGATAGATAGATAGATAGATAGATAGATAGATAGATAGATAGATAGATAGATAGATAGATAGATAGATAGATAGATAGATAGATAGATAGATAGATAGATAGATAGATAGATAGATAGATAGATAGATAGATAGATAGATAGATAGATAGATAGATAGATAGATAGATAGATAGATAGATAGATAGATAGATAGATAGATAGATAGATAGATAGATAGATAGATAGATAGATAGATAGATAGATAGATAGATAGATAGATAGATAGATAGATAGATAGATAGATAGATAGATAGATAGATAGATAGATAGATAGATAGATAGATAGATAGATAGATAGATAGATAGATAGATAGATAGATAGATAGATAGATAGATAGATAGATAGATAGATAGATAGATAGATAGATAGATAGATAGATAGATAGATAGATAGATAGATAGATAGATAGATAGATAGATAGATAGATAGATAGATAGATAGATAGATAGATAGATAGATAGATAGATAGATAGATAGATAGATAGATAGATAGATAGATAGATAGATAGATAGATAGATAGATAGATAGATAGATAGATAGATAGATAGATAGATAGATAGATAGATAGATAGATAGATAGATAGATAGATAGATAGATAGATAGATAGATAGATAGATAGATAGATAGATAGATAGATAGATAGATAGATAGATAGATAGATAGATAGATAGATAGATAGATAGATAGATAGATAGATAGATAGATAGATAGATAGATAGATAGATAGATAGATAGATAGATAGATAGATAGATAGATAGATAGATAGATAGATAGATAGATAGATAGATAGATAGATAGATAGATAGATAGATAGATAGATAGATAGATAGATAGATAGATAGATAGATAGATAGATAGATAGATAGATAGATAGATAGATAGATAGATAGATAGATAGATAGATAGATAGATAGATAGATAGATAGATAGATAGATAGATAGATAGATAGATAGATAGATAGATAGATAGATAGATAGATAGATAGATAGATAGATAGATAGATAGATAGATAGATAGATAGATAGATAGATAGATAGATAGATAGATAGATAGATAGATAGATAGATAGATAGATAGATAGATAGATAGATAGATAGATAGATAGATAGATAGATAGATAGATAGATAGATAGATAGATAAATAGATCGAGATTTTAAAGTTTTTACTTTTAGTAATTCTGTCGTTAAAGTATGTCATGCACACAACTTTTTTTTTTCCACAAAATTAAATTTATTTTTCATATTTGTTTCATCCTCCAGTTTCAAATAAAAGTTATTTAAAATTGTGTTGCTCTTATCGTTATAAAATATCAAGTATGTTCAAGAGAAATTGATTTTTACTTGCATTTTTAATAACTTTTTCTTACAAAATTTTTCCATGAAATCTTGCAAACATTTTATTATAAAAGCCATTAATTTTATAGACTAACAAACAGTAAATATCATATGAAGAAAATTGCAGAAAAACTTTTATGCAAAGGGGGAGATAAATAAACATAAAGGAGGCCCAATAGGAAATTCAATGATATAGTTACATCGAAATTTGTTCAATATCTGTTTCCTTCTTGTTAAAATGTTATATTTTGAGATCACAACATTTGTAAACTATGTAAATTACAAAAGAAACAGATGAAATCATTCGTTCAGAAGTTGTACGGTCCAAAATGAACTATTTTTTAATAAATATTATGAATGGCCGTGGTTCGCAATAGCAATGAGTGTGAAATATATATGAGTACACCATGTGGCATGGAACTCTTGTGTCTTCCACATAAGGCCTTTTAGAATATCTCTCTATGCCTTATTTTTACCACTGGGTATGTGAATATTCAATATTATACACATATTAATGAGCCATTTGTGAGCTACTTTTTTGCTACAGTCTTGTAAAAAAAATATATCAATCTTAAAAAACTTTTTCTTTTCCTTCTCCACAACTTCAGTCTCCTCCTCTTTTTAAACAGCTTCACGGTTTGTAACTTACACACAGTAAACACTTAGTAAATGTGGTTTGGAAAATGGTATTTTGTATTATTTGTAACTGTTAATGTTTGTGTGTGTTTGTTATCCTTGGTTTTGTTGGCGATAAAATGTTTGGTGCATAAAACGGAAATTGCTTTATTTGAATACAAATTGAACATACGTGAGAAGAAACTGAGAAAAAAGGCAACGAAGGACAGGGGAAAAATGGCGAACAAAATATAAAAGCAAAAGCTGTTATCCAGTTTAAAAAGTGAAACCATTTTATAAAAGAATTTAATAATACTTAATTTTCTTTAAAACTTCTACTTTTCTTCTTTCTCCATAATGCTGTTATGCTATTTGAGTACTGCTACTTGGTTTGTAATTAATTTATTTGCCTTAATTCATTATTTTAGGGAAAAAAAAAATTCCACGAATTTTTTATCTTACGGCTTTTGTGTCCCAAGAAAATCCTTATTTTTTCCTTGCTGTACTTTTGTATGAACCAGACACAGAAGATGAAAAGGGAGCTCCTTTTTTAAAACAAAAGGGTTAATGAAGTTCACAATTTGTATACAACTGCTGCAGCTTAATTTTTTTGTAGGCTTGCTACTTAAATAATCTTTAAAACAAGAAGGGACGAATGAAATGAGCTTAACTTGCACTGAACAAAAACCTGAACTAGAACCTCAACTAGAACCTGAACTAGAACCTGAACTAGGGCCTGGAATAGAACGTGAACTATAACCTGAACTAGAATTGAGGTATGAACAGTTTCTTTATAAATTGTATAAATTATTATTTATTTATATTATTTCGTTTAAAATTCCTTTATTAATTGGTTTCTCTTGATTAGTGTCTGAATCAGGCAGTATGCTATAATTTTTAGTAACTAGAAAACAAATTGTTTATTATTGTAACTGTCGTGTTTTACTACAGGTATTTACAATACTCAGCCTACAGAAAAAAAGATAAATTTCTTAAAAGCAAAAAACTGTATACAAAAGCAACCACCATAAGTATAACACAAATTGTTGATCATCAAGGCGCATTTTTTTATAGTCTACAGGCAAAGGCAAGAAGCAAAGATGAAAAGAATATGACCTTGAATTTTACTCCTATTTTCAGCTGCTGCTTTACTCGTTTCAAGGACGATTATAGCTGGCAGACAAAATTGACTCTGTGGCAAAAAAATTAAAAATATGTACGTAAAGGCTTCAAAATTTAATTAGTGGGGATATAAAAAAAATTAAGTGAATATTGTAGGGTAGACAATAAAATTGTAAAAATGGGTGTTTAAACAATTTAGCAGTGTTGCTTAAAAAAAATTTGCTTTAGCGAATTTCGAGATTAAACAAAAAGTTTTGTGTACAATTATGGAATTTATGAAAATTATCAGTTTAATTCTGAACTTATTGTTTTGTCATAGAAATTAGAGTAGAGTAGAGTAGAGTAGAGTAGAGTAGTTGTAGAGTAGAGTAGAGTAGTTGTAGAGTAGAGTAGAGTAGAGTAGAGTAGAGTAGAGTAGAGTAGAGTAGAGTAGAGTAGAGTAGAGTAGAGTAGAGTAGAGTAGAGTAGAGTAGAGTAGAGTAGAGTAGAGTAGAGTAGAGTAGAGTAGAGTAGAGTAGAGTAGAGTAGAGTAGAGTAGAGTAGAGTAGAGTAGAGTAGAGTAGAGTAGAGTAGAGTAGAGTAGAGTAGAGTAGAGTAGAGTAGAGTAGAGTAGAGTAGAGTAGAGTAGAGTAGAGTAGAGTAGAGTAGAGTAGAGTAGAGTAGAGTAGAGTAGAGTAGAGTAGAGTAGAGTAGAGTAGAGTAGAGTAGAGTAGAGTAGAGTAGAGTAGAGTAGAGTAGAGTAGAGTAGAGTAGAGTAGAGTAGAGTAGTTGTAGAGTAGAGTAGAGTAGAGTAGAGTAGAGTAGAGTAGAGTAGAGTAGAGTAGTTGTAGAGTAGAGTAGAGTAGAGTAGAGTAGAGTAGAGTAGAGTAGAGTAGAGTAGAGTAGAGTAGAGTAGAGTAGAGTAGAGTAGAGTAGAGTAGAGTAGAGTAGAGTAGAGTAGAGTAGAGTAGAGTAGAGTAGAGTAGAGTAGAGTAGAGTGGAGTAGAGTAGAGTAGAGTAGAGTAGAGTAGAGTAGAGTAGAGTAGAGTAGAGTAGAGTAGAGTAGAGTAGAGTAGAGTAGAGTAGAGTAGAGTAGAGTAGAGTAGAGTAGAGTAGAGTAGAGTAGAGTAGAGTAGAGTAGAGTAGAGTAGAGTAGAGTAGAGTAGAGTAGAGTAGAGTAGAGTAGAGTAGTTGTAGAGTAGAGTAGAGTAGAGTAGAGTAGAGTAGAGTAGAGTAGAGTAGAGTAGAGTAGAGTAGAGTAGAGTAGAGTAGTTGTAGAGTAGAGTAGAGTAGAGTAGAGTAGAGTAGAGTAGAGTAGAGTAGAGTAGAGTAGAGTAGAGTAGAGTAGAGTAGAGTAGAGTAGAGTAGAGTAGAGTAGAGTAGAGTAGAGTAGTTGTAGAGTAGAGTAGAGTAGTTGTAGAGTAGAGTAGAGTAGAGTAGAGTAGAGTAGAGTAGAGTAGAGTAGAGTAGAGTAGAGTAGAGTAGAGTAGAGTAGAGTAGAGTAGAGTAGAGTAGAGTAGAGTAGAGTAGAGTAGAGTAGAGTAGAGTAGAGTAGAGTAGAGTAGAGTAGAGTAGAGTAGAGTAGAGTAGAGTAGAGTAGAGTAGAGTAGAGTAGAGTAGAGTAGAGTAGAGTAGAGTAGAGTAGAGTAGAGTAGAGTAGAGTAGAGTAGAGTAGAGTAGAGTAGAGTAGAGTAGAGTAGAGTAGAGTAGAGTAGAGTAGAGTAGAGTAGAGTAGAGTAGAGTAGAGTAGAGTAGAGTAGAGTAGAGTAGAGTAGAGTAGAGTAGAGTAGAGTAGAGTAGAGTAGAGTAGAGTAGAGTAGAGTAGAGTAGAGTAGAGTAGAGTAGAGTAGAGTAGAGTAGAGTAGAGTAGAGTAGAGTAGAGTAGAGTAGAGTAGAGTAGAGTAGAGTAGAGTAGAGTAGAGTAGAGTAGAGTAGAGTAGAGTAGAGTAGAGTAGAGTAGAGTAGAGTAGAGTAGAGTAGAGTAGAGTAGAGTAGAGTAGAGTAGAGTAGAGTAGAGTAGTTGTAGAGTAGAGTAGAGTAGAGTAGAGTAGAGTAGAGTAGTTGTAGAGTAGAGTAGTTGTAGAGTAGAGTAGAGTAGAGTAGAGTAGAGTAGTTGTAGAGTAGAGTAGAGTAGTTGTAGAGTAGAGTAGAGTAGAGTAGAGTAGAGTAGAGTAGAGTAGTTGTAGAGTAGAGTAGAGTAGAGTAGAGTAGAGTAGAGTAGAGTAGAGTAGAGTAGAGTAGTTGTAGAGTAGAGTAGAGTAGAGTAGAGTAGAGTAGAGTAGTTGTAGAGTAGAGTAGAGTAGAGTAGAGTAGAGTAGAGTAGAGTAGAGTAGAGTAGAGTAGAGTAGAGTAGAGTAGAGTAGAGTAGAGTAGAGTAGAGTAGAGTAGAGTAGAGTAGAGTAGAGTAGAGTAGAGTAGAGTAGAGTAGAGTAGAGTAGAGTAGAGTAGAGTAGAGTAGAGTAGAGTAGAGTAGAGTAGAGTAGAGTAGAGTAGAGTAGAGTAGAGTAGAGTAGAGTAGAGTAGAGTAGAGTAGAGTAGAGTAGAGTAGAGTAGAGTAGAGTAGAGTAGAGTAGAGTAGAGTAGAGTAGAGTAGAGTAGAGTAGAGTAGAGTAGAGTAGAGTAGAGTAGAGTAGAGTAGAGTAGAGTAGAGTAGAGTAGAGTAGAGTAGAGTAGAGTAGAGTAGAGTAGAGTAGAGTAGAGTAGAGTAGAGTAGAGTAGAGTAGAGTAGAGTAGAGTAGAGTAGAGTAGAGTAGAGTAGAGTAGAGTAGAGTAGAGTAGAGTAGAGTAGAGTAGAGTAGAGTAGAGTAGAGTAGAGTAGAGTAGAGTAGAGTAGAGTAGAGTAGAGTAGAGTAGAGTAGAGTAGAGTAGAGTAGAGTAGAGTAGAGTAGAGTAGAGTAGAGTAGAGTAGAGTAGAGTAGAGTAGAGTAGAGTAGAGTAGAGTAGAGTAGAGTAGAGTAGAGTAGAGTAGAGTAGAGTAGAGTAGAGTAGAGTAGAGTAGAGTAGAGTAGAGTAGAGTAGAGTAGAGTAGAGTAGAGTAGAGTAGAGTAGAGTAGAGTAGAGTAGAGTAGAGTAGAGTAGAGTAGAGTAGAGTAGAGTAGAGTAGAGTAGAGTAGAGTAGAGTAGAGTAGAGTAGAGTAGAGTAGAGTAGAGTAGAGTAGAGTAGAGTAGAGTAGAGTAGAGTAGAGTAGAGTAGAGTAGAGTAGAGTAGAGTAGAGTAGAGTAGAGTAGAGTAGAGTAGAGTAGAGTAGAGTAGAGTAGAGTAGAGTAGAGTAGAGTAGAGTAGAGTAGAGTAGAGTAGAGTAGAGTAGAGTAGAGTAGAGTAGAGTAGAGTAGAGTAGAGTAGAGTAGAGTAGAGTAGAGTAGAGTAGAGTAGAGTAGAGTAGAGTAGAGTAGAGTAGAGTAGAGTAGAGTAGAGTAGAGTAGAGTAGAGTAGAGTAGAGTAGAGTAGAGTAGAGTAGAGTAGAGTAGAGTAGAGTAGAGTAGAGTAGAGTAGAGTAGAGTAGAGTAGAGTAGAGTAGAGTAGAGTAGAGTAGAGTAGAGTAGAGTAGAGTAGAGTAGAGTAGAGTAGAGTAGAGTAGAGTAGAGTAGAGTAGAGTAGAGTAGAGTAGAGTAGAGTAGAGTAGAGTAGAGTAGAGTAGAGTAGAGTAGAGTAGAGTAGAGTAGAGTAGAGTAGAGTAGAGTAGAGTAGAGTAGAGTAGAGTAGAGTAGAGTAGAGTAGAGTAGAGTAGAGTAGAGTAGAGTAGAGTAGAGTAGAGTAGAGTAGAGTAGAGTAGAGTAGAGTAGAGTAGAGTAGAGTAGAGTAGAGTAGAGTAGAGTAGAGTAGAGTAGAGTAGAGTAGAGTAGAGTAGAGTAGAGTAGAGTAGAGTAGAGTAGAGTAGAGTAGAGTAGAGTAGAGTAGAGTAGAGTAGAGTAGAGTAGAGTAGAGTAGAGTAGAGTAGAGTAGAGTAGAGTAGAGTAGAGTAGAGTAGAGTAGAGTAGAGTAGAGTAGAGTAGAGTAGAGTAGAGTAGAGTAGAGTAGAGTAGAGTAGAGTAGAGTAGAGTAGAGTAGAGTAGAGTAGAGTAGAGTAGAGTAGAGTAGAG
Source organism: Calliphora vomitoria (assembly GCA_942486065.2). Classification (NCBI taxonomy): domain Eukaryota; kingdom Metazoa; phylum Arthropoda; class Insecta; order Diptera; family Calliphoridae; genus Calliphora; species Calliphora vomitoria. The sequence continues at coordinate 118,739,333 of OW818032.2, forward strand.
TAGAGTAGAGTAGAGTAGAGTAGAGTAGAGTAGAGTAGAGTAGAGTAGAGTAGAGTAGAGTAGAGTAGAGTAGAGTAGAGTAGAGTAGAGTAGAGTAGAGTAGAGTAGAGTAGAGTAGAGTAGAGTAGAGTAGAGTAGAGTAGAGTAGAGTAGAGTAGAGTAGAGTAGAGTAGAGTAGAGTAGAGTAGAGTAGAGTAGAGTAGAGTAGAGTAGAGTAGAGTAGAGTAGAGTAGAGTAGAGTAGAGTAGAGTAGAGTAGAGTAGAGTAGAGTAGAGTAGAGTAGAGTAGAGTAGAGTAGAGTAGAGTAGAGTAGAGTAGAGTAGAGTAGAGTAGAGTAGAGTAGAGTAGAGTAGAGTAGAGTAGAGTAGAGTAGAGTAGAGTAGAGTAGAGTAGAGTAGAGTAGAGTAGAGTAGAGTAGAGTAGAGTAGAGTAGAGTAGAGTAGAGTAGAGTAGAGTAGAGTAGAGTAGAGTAGAGTAGAGTAGAGTAGAGTAGAGTAGAGTAGAGTAGAGTAGAGTAGAGTAGAGTAGAGTAGAGTAGAGTAGAGTAGAGTAGAGTAGAGTAGAGTAGAGTAGAGTAGAGTAGAGTAGAGTAGAGTAGAGTAGAGTAGAGTAGAGTAGAGTAGAGTAGAGTAGAGTAGAGTAGAGTAGAGTAGAGTAGAGTAGAGTAGAGTAGAGTAGAGTAGAGTAGAGTAGAGTAGAGTAGAGTAGAGTAGAGTAGAGTAGAGTAGAGTAGAGTAGAGTAGAGTAGAGTAGAGTAGAGTAGAGTAGAGTAGAGTAGAGTAGAGTAGAGTAGAGTAGAGTAGAGTAGAGTAGAGTAGAGTAGAGTAGAGTAGAGTAGAGTAGAGTAGAGTAGAGTAGAGTAGAGTAGAGTAGAGTAGAGTAGAGTAGAGTAGAGTAGAGTAGAGTAGAGTAGAGTAGAGTAGAGTAGAGTAGAGTAGAGTAGAGTAGAGTAGAGTAGAGTAGAGTAGAGTAGAGTAGAGTAGAGTAGAGTAGAGTAGAGTAGAGTAGAGTAGAGTAGAGTAGAGTAGAGTAGAGTAGAGTAGAGTAGAGTAGAGTAGAGTAGAGTAGAGTAGAGTAGAGTAGAGTAGAGTAGAGTAGAGTAGAGTAGAGTAGAGTAGAGTAGAGTAGAGTAGAGTAGAGTAGAGTAGAGTAGAGTAGAGTAGAGTAGAGTAGAGTAGAGTAGAGTAGAGTAGAGTAGAGTAGAGTAGAGTAGAGTAGAGTAGAGTAGAGTAGAGTAGAGTAGAGTAGAGTAGAGTAGAGTAGAGTAGAGTAGAGTAGAGTAGAGTAGAGTAGAGTAGAGTAGAGTAGAGTAGAGTAGAGTAGAGTAGAGTAGAGTAGAGTAGAGTAGAGTAGAGTAGAGTAGAGTAGAGTAGAGTAGAGTAGAGTAGAGTAGAGTAGAGTAGAGTAGAGTAGAGTAGAGTAGAGTAGAGTAGAGTAGAGTAGAGTAGAGTAGAGTAGAGTAGAGTAGAGTAGAGTAGAGTAGAGTAGAGTAGAGTAGAGTAGAGTAGAGTAGAGTAGAGTAGAGTAGAGTAGAGTAGAGTAGAGTAGAGTAGAGTAGAGTAGAGTAGAGTAGAGTAGAGTAGAGTAGAGTAGAGTAGAGTAGAGTAGAGTAGAGTAGAGTAGAGTAGAGTAGAGTAGAGTAGAGTAGAGTAGAGTAGAGTAGAGTAGAGTAGAGTAGAGTAGAGTAGAGTAGAGTAGAGTAGAGTAGAGTAGAGTAGAGTAGAGTAGAGTAGAGTAGAGTAGAGTAGAGTAGAGTAGAGTAGAGTAGAGTAGAGTAGAGTAGAGTAGAGTAGAGTAGAGTAGAGTAGAGTAGAGTAGAGTAGAGTAGAGTAGAGTAGAGTAGAGTAGAGTAGAGTAGAGTAGAGTAGAGTAGAGTAGAGTAGAGTAGAGAGACAGAGGTGTAATTGGGTGAGGAAAGAAAACCAGAATATTTACGTTTTCATTATAAAACCTTATAAATCAAAAACTTGTCAGAAAAAAACCAGCTTTTAAACGAAAACGCATAACAAAAAAATAAGTTGTCAATAAATGTAAAAAATCCTTATTAAACCGCAGTCATACAGAAAATGGCTACTTAAGAACCCTTAAAATACATTGGTAGACATACACACAACATTTTTCACATATTGTAAATCCTTATAGGTAGTAGACCATAAATTATTTTACAACAGCCAGCCAAATGAAATATTAATGTTTTACAACTATTTTGTTACATAATAATATTGTTGTAATTGTAGCTGGCAGCTTCATTTGAGTCCAGAGATACATGATATTTTCCCTTGTTAGTACTGCTGCTGTAATTTACAGCTTAATATGGATTTAATACACCTTTACAACATAAAAAAGTTACCTGTTTGTTCAAAGTTTTTGTTTTAAGGGAATGATGAGCTAAAGTTGTTAAACACTACCAATTAAAATGATAACTTTATTTCCATTAAAATCAAAATGAAATATATTTTTCATTTACCACAACTATGTATTACTACGTTTTCATACTTATTTAAGCTGCTTATAAATATTGTGAAATTAAATAAAAGCTGTATTGTACATATATGTAAAGTTCTCATATAAACCAGTTATAAATGTTATACACAAAATAAATTAAAGGAGCTATAATGAGTGCAAATATATTTGAGAAACTTTGTTACAGAATATTAAAAGATTTTCGTAACAGAAAAAAATATAATTATTAAACACTACAAAAATAATGCGATTTCAGGTTCTAATTCAGTTTCTAGTTTAAGAAGGGCTAGTAATGGGTGACGTATGATTATTATTGAATTTTCTTGAAATGCTCATACGTCATGGTGGGCACAATCTTATGATGCAATTACTTCATATTGTGTAAATTATTTTAAACCAAATTAAGCTGATTTAAAGAAAATTTCTTAACTGACAACTTTAATCTCTTTAAGCTAAAATTGTATCTTTAATTCAGCTGCGAGTAAATTTAAGTGTTAATTACCTTTACACAACTGCATTAAGCAAATTTCCCCTTTCAATTAATGAAATCTGTTAAAAGTCTTTGTGATAATCTTATAATTCCCATCATAAACTATTTTTGCAACACATTTAATTAGGAAAACATAAACTTCCTTCTAACAGTGCAGGGAAACACCATGATATGAACATATTAACATGTTTAAACATGTTTTATTGCACATATGAGTAGGAGTGTTAACATGTTAAAACTTATAATTAAAATGGCATTTGGGTTAATTAAAAAGGTAAGCAGATAAAAACAGCACAGATAAGTAAGAAAGGGGACTGTGTTAAATACACATCCAACACTTTTTGTTAAATGCTGGAGAATTTATGTGGAGACTTTGTGATTTAAGTGGAGACTTGGAAGAATAGACTTCTCCTCAGGAATTCAGAGTTTGAAGCAATATGTTTATTAAATAAATCATGTTTATTGCAAAATATAAGCCTTGATACCTGATCCCTTATTTACCTATTTTTCTAAGATCTAAAAGGACCTAATTGTCACTCTTATTTTTTCTTTAAAATTTCGTTGATTTATTTGCCTCAGCATGAGCTTAAATTCAGAGATATAATGACAACAATGTTTCACAAGTTTTTGTTAATGTTTCAAATAAAAGTTAATCATCATTAAACTAAATAACACTGATACGGAGAACAAATTCAACTAAACTGCAACAACTCTAACCAAACTAGTCGACATTGTTAAAACTAAACCCACTAACAAACTCACTCACACACGCACACAAAACATCCGTTTTAACAGCAAAAACCACAAAAACCACAAATTGTTATGATCAACTACTTTAACAACTTCCACAAGCGCAAAAACAACTTACCAACTACAAGTTACTATAGTTTCCTGCAACAAAAAAAACTATAAACAATTTCATGAAAAACTAAACTAAAACTAATGTGTTGCATATTTTAAGGGCGCTAAAGAAAACTAAACAACAGCATATCACTCTTAATAAATGGGGAGTTTTGGTTTTAGAAAGCATTAAGCGTGCAGGTGTAATTATAAATAACTGCAAATTTTATTTTACTTGTTTTGTGTAATGTGATAGATATGATGCACAACAAACAACAACTCTAATAGGGAAAAGTTAATGCAACTTTGTGAGAGATATGAAGGTAAACCTGAACAATTCTGTAAATTTGAGTCATAAGCTAGCGAAGCAATAAAACGGCATTATTGAGAACATACTCGGTGCACTACAGATTTAAATAGGAGATGAATACATTTAAAGTCTCACCTAAAGGCTCGTCCATAAGTAGTCTCGTCCAAATTCTCACCAATTGGCTCATATATAATAGTCTTATCTGTAGTCTCATCAACAGGCTCGTCTATAATCTCACCATTTGGCTTGTCTATAAGTAGTCCCGTCTGCAATCTCATCAATAGGCTCTTCTATAAGTAGTCTCCTCTATAGTCTCATCAATAGGCTCGTCTGTAAAACGTCTCCTCTATAGTCTCATCAATAGGCTCGTCTATAAGTAGTCTTCTACATAGTCTCATCAATAGGCTCGGCTATAAGTAGTCTCGTCTATAGTCTCATCAATAGGCTCGACTCTAAGTAGTCTCATCAATAGGCTCGTCTAAAAGTAGTCTCCTCTATGGTCTCATCAATAGGCTCATCTATAAGTAGTCTCACCAATAGGCCCATCTATAAGTAGTCTCATCAATAGCCTCGTCTATAAGTAGTCTCCTCTATAGTCTCATCAATAGGCTCATCTATAAGTAGTCTCACCAATAGGCCCATCTATAAGTAGTCTCATCAATAGGCTCGTCTATAAGTAGTCTCCTCTATAGTCTCATCAATAGGCTTGTCTATAAGTAGTCTCGTCTTTAGTCTCATCAATTGGCTGGTCTATAAGTAGTCTCGTCTATAGTCTCATCAATAGGTTCGTCTATAAAAAGTCTCGTGTGAAGTCTCATCAAGAGGCTCCTCTATAAGTAGTCTCCTCTATTGTCTCATCAATAGGCTCGTCTATAAGTAGTCTCCTCTATAGTCTCATCAATAGCCTCGTCTATAAGCAGTCTCCTCTTTAGTCTCATCAATAGTCTCATCAATAGGCCTATTGATGAGACTCTATAGTCTCATCAATAGGCTCGTCTATAAGCAGTCTCCTCTATAGTCTCATCAATAGGCTCGTCTATAAGTAGTCTCCTCTATAGTCTCATCAATAGGCTCGTCTAAAAGTAGTCAACTATATAGTCTAATCAATAGGCTCGTCTATAAGAAGTCTCCTCTATAGTCTCATCAATAGGCTCGTCTATAAGTAGACTCCTCTATAGTCTCATCAATAGGCTCGTCAATAAGTAGTCTCCTCTATCGTCTATAAGTAGTCTCCTCTATGGGCTCGTCTATAAGTAGTCTCCTCTAGAGTCTCATCAGTAGCCTTCTCTCTAAGTAGTCTCCTATATAGTCTCATCAATAGGCCCGTCTCTAAGTAGTCTGCCATGTACTCTCATCAATAGGCTCGTCTATAGGTAGTGTCCTCTATAGTCTCTTCAATTGGCTCATCTATAAGTAGTCCCCTATATAGTCTCATCAATAGGCTCATCTTTAAGTAGTCTCGTGCATAATCTCAACAATATGCTCGTCTATAAGAAGTCTCATAAATAGGCTCGTCTCTCAGTAGTCTCCTATATATTCTCATCAATAGGCTCGTTTATAAGTAGTCTCCTCTCTAGTCTCATCAATAGGCTCATCTATAAGTAGTCTCCTCTATAGTCTCATCAATAAGCTCGTCTATAAGTAGTCTCCTCTATAGTCTCATCAATAAGCTCGTCTATAAGTAGTCTCCTCTATAGTCTCATCAATAGGCTCGTCAATAAGTAGTCTCCTCTATCGTCTCATCAATAGGCTCGTCTATAAGTAGTCTCCTCTATCGTCTCATCAATAGGCTCGTCTACAAGTAGTCTCCTCTATAGTATCATCAATAGGCTCGTCTATAAGTCGTCTCCTCTATAGTCTCATCAACAGGCTCTTCTATAAGTAGTCTCCTCTATAGTCTCATCAATAGGCTCGTCTATAAGTAGTCTCCCCTATAGTCTCAATATGCTCGTCTATAAGTAGTCTCCTCTATAGTCTCATCAATAGGCTCGTCTATAAGTAGACTCCTCTATAGTCTCATCAATAGGCTCGTCTATAAGTAGTCTCCTCTATGGGCTCGTCTATAAGTAGTCTCCCCTATAGTCTCAATATGCTCGTCTATAAGTAGTCTAGTCTATAGTCTCATCAATAGGCTCGTCTACAAGTAGTCTCCTCTATAGTATCACCAATAGGCTCCTCTATAAGTAGTCTCCTCTATTGTCTCATCGATAGTCTCGTCTATAAGTAATCTCCTCTATTGTCTCATCAATAGGCTCGTCTATATAGTTTCATCTCTATGCTCTTATATAAGTAGTCTCCTTTATAGTCTCATAAATTGTTTAATCAATAGGCTCGTCTAAAAATAGTCTCCTCTATAGCCTCGTCAAAAGCCTTGTCTATAAGTAGTCTCCTCTAAAGTCTCATCAATAGGCTCGTCTATAAGTAGTCTCCTCTATAGTCTCATCAATAGGCTCGTCTATAAGTAGTCTCCTCTATAGTCTCATCAATAGGCTCGTCTATAAGTAGTCTCCTCTATCGTCTCACCAATAGGCTCGTCTATAAGTAGTCTCCTCTATAGTCTCATCAATAGGCTCGTCTATAAGTAGTGTCCTCTATAGTCTCATCAATAGGCACGTCAATAAGTAGTCTCCTCTATCGTCTCATCATTAGGCTCGTCTATAAGTAGTCTCCTCTATAGTCTCATCAGTAGGCTCGTCTATAAGTAGTCTCCTCTATGGGCTCGTCTATAAGTAGTCTCCCCTATAGTCTCATCAATATGCTCGTCTATAAGTAGTCTCCTCTATAGTCTCATCAATAGGCTCGTCTACAAGTAGTCTCCTCTATAGTATCATCAATAGGCTCCTCTATAATTAGTCTCCTCTATTGTCTCATCAATAGTCTCGTCTATAAGTAATCTCCTCTATTGTCTCATCAATAGGCTCGTCTATAAGTGGTCTCCTCTATAGTTTCATCTCTATGCTCATATATAGGTAGTCTCCTTTATAGTCTCATAAATTTTTTCATCAATAGGCTCGTCTAAAAATAGTCTCCATTATAGCCTCGTCAAAAGCCTTGTCTATAAGTAGTCTCCTCTAAAGTCTCATCAATAGGCTCGTCTATAAGTAGTCTCCTCCATAGTCTCATCAATAGGGTCGTCTTTAAGCAGTCTCGTCTATAGTCTCATCAATAGGCTAATCTATAAGTAGTCTTCTCTATAGTCTCATCAGTAAGGTCGTCTTTGAGTCTCTAGTCTCTTCTGCAGTTTCGTCTGTAGTCTATAATCTAGTCTTTAATTTTCAATATTGCCTTTTTCTGTATGTATTAGTAAAGTAACTTTTTGTGACTTTACTTTCAGAGGCTTATTAATTAACTTAAAACATGGTTTGCCATGTAGAGCTTTTATAACAAACTTTGCGTAAAAAACTTAAGCTCAAAGTTTGCTGTATGCTGTAATGTTGATGTTTTTGTTTTCATGCATGGCTGGCTTTGTGTGTTTAAATACTAATGTTACAACATATATTTTAATAAGTTTTTCTCAGAAAATTTACAGGAAAATTTTATTATAAGTAAATTATTATATTTTCTGTAATTTTGCAGATACCAGAGTGGTTGGGAGAAAAAGTAGTCAACTGCCAATTTAATACAAACTACAAATAAGTAAGGCTTTTTTGAATTATAAAATAAAATTTCCTAGAAATTAATTGAAGATTCTAACAATTCTAATTAATATATTAAATATATATATATATTTTAAGGTAAATATGTTAAAAAGATTTCCTGTTGAGACCTTTTCATTATTTATTTTTTTTTTTCTGTTTGATGTAAAAAGTTTTTAATGAACTAAAGTATTTGTGTGTATTTTTGTATTATGTATGAATTCTGTTTTTATGTGTTTGGTTTCAGTGTTTTTTATTTTGAAATTCATTTATAAAAAAACCATATAAATTGAATTGGCATTTCTAGAAATTATAACTGTGTTATGTGTAATCTGTTGTTTTAGACACAAACTCATTTTAAAGCAGACACTCATGGCAGTTTAGTGTGTATTATTAGTAGGAATATTAAATGAGTGTAAATAAGTCTGTACCAAAAAAGTAGAAGCAGTAAGTACAGAGATTTTAGGTTAACCCTATTAAGAAATGAGAAAAAATATCTGGAATACTTTGAAATACTCAGACATTATTTTCATTTATTTTATTTAATATATAATTATAGGTAAGCGGTTTTTACAGCTGTGTAAAGCTGAAAGCAATTCAAATTTTGTGGTTTTATTAAATGCTTCTGCGTTTTGGTCTATAAACCACTGTAATTTAATTGCGCCTAAATGGATGCAACAGTTTTTGCTTAATTTAATGTGAGTATTGTAGCGAATTGATGGTTAATGATTTTTTGTGTAATTTTGCCATATTTTATGGTTTTTTCTATTTTTAACGATTAGCCATATGTTGAATCCGAAAATTACTATTTGATTTTAATTTGATAACGATTTATTAATGAAATTGCAAAAATTCGACCACTGTAATATAAATGCGCCCAAAAACCTGCAACAGTTTTTGTCTTAATTCATGGCGAGCTCTGTAACGATTTGGTAGCGTATGAATTTTGCTATATTTTTTAGTTTTTGTTAATTTTTTTCCGAAATTAATTAATCATAATCAATTTTGCCATATGCTGAATCCGAAAATCAGTATTAGAATTTAATCTAATAAAGATTTATTAATTATTTCGAAACATTTTATATGAAAACAACCACTGTAACTTAAATGCGCCCAAAAACCTGCAATAGTTTTTATGCTAATTCAAGATGAGCACTGTGGCGAAACAATTTTGTCATATTTTATGATTTTTATATATGATTTTTTTTGCAACAACTACCTTATTAAACAATTTTTCCACATTCTAAATTCGAAAATTATAGTTAAATATCAATCCGAGCGTATTTAATTAATGATTCCTATAATATATTGTAACAATAGCCACTGTGATTTATAAGCGCCTTGATGACTGCAATAGTTTTTATTTATTTAACTGTTGTACCACATTACCTTAAATTTTAGCAAAAACACAAACCTTTTAATGCACTGCCTTGCCATTTAAACTAGTTTAAACAGTGTTCCCATGAATTAAAAATTACCTTAACTTTTCCTTTTGTTTTAAAGTTAAAATTTTATATTTAATAATTTATTAGTATAATTTAAAATTTTTTTTTTTTTTTTTTTGTTTTAATTTTCTTATTTTTTTAAGGAAAATTAACTTTAATTTTAGAAATTATTTTAAAAATATTTTTGTTTTTTTTTAGAAACATTTAAAAATTTTTAACTAAAATTTAAATAATATAAGTTTTAATTAAAAAAAAAATACTAAGGAAATTGTGTATTAGGACAAATTACAATAAACTAAATCTAAAAAAAAATAAACTATAAACAAATAAAAATTAAAAATATTAAGAAATTATTAAAATTATTTACTTGTATATAATAAGAATAAAAATAATAATATTAATAAAAACTAAAAGAAATAATAAATTACTAAATTTCAGTCTTTAAAGTGCTTAGAAATTGTTGTTTTGTTTTAACTTAACTAATTAAATATGTATTATTATGTATGCTTAAATCTTTTAAAAAAAATATATGTATGTATATTTTAAATAAAATTTAAAAAAAATATATATATATAAAAATATTTTATATTTCTGCATGCTCTACATTCTCCTCTTTTTTATCTGCATTAACCTCTTGGCCTAATTTGTCACTATGGGTTAAAATTTGTTCTGGCTTCTGTTCTTCCCTTCCTTCAGCCCCTTCCTGCTCCAGTTGTCTGTCTTTCTCCTCCATATTCGTTTCACTTATACTTCTTTTAGGCGACAACGATGCCGGTGAGGAACCGGTGGAGGGAGTCAACGATGTGGAAGATGCTGTTGATGAATCTGTTATGGTATTAATTTCTATTTCCAATTCGGAAAATAAATCTATGAGATTATTAATGCCAATCAAATAGCCATCCTCATGATTGCCCACCTTCCAGGTGCTGGCATGATCAATGTAGTGATTTTCGGGCAATAGAACAGTTTTGGCAAAATCTATCAGCCAGACATTGGCCTGCTTGCGATCGTGTACGAAGAGCAGAGAAGAGCCGATAACTTCGTGACTACGAAAGAAGTCTGAACATTCGAGGGTGGCGCGTATAGCACGCAAACGTTGGATGTAACGGGCCTAAAATTATTTACAAAGAAAGGAATATTTTAAGTTGTAGGAAAAACAATGTCTAGTGTAAATAACAGAACTAGAACCTGAACGAGAAACTGAATTAGAAACTGAACTGGAACTGAACTAGAACTGAACTTGAACCTGAACTAGAACCTGAACTAGAACCTGAACTAGAACCTGAACTAGAACCTGAACTAGAACCTGAACTAGAACCTGAACTAGAACCTGAACTAGAACCTGAACTAGAACCTGAACTAGAACTGAACTGGAACCTGAACTAGAACCTGAACTAGAACCTGAACTAGAACTGAACTAGAACTGAACTAGAACTGAACTAGAACTGAACTAGAACTGAACTAGAACTGAACTAGAACTGAACTAGAACTGAACTAGAACTGAACTAGAACTGAACTAGAACTGAACTAGAACTGAACTAGAACTGAACTAGAACTGAACTAGAACTGAACTAGAACTGAACTAGAACTGAACTAGAACTGAACTAGAACTGAACTAGAACTGAACTAGAACTGAACTAGAACTGAACTAGAACTGAACTAGAACTGAACTAGAACTGAACTAGAACTGAACTAGAACTGAACTAGAACTGAACTAGAACTGAACTAGAACTGAACTAGAACTGAACTAGAACTGAACTAGAACTGAACTAGAACTGAACTAGAACTGAACTAGAACTGAACTAGAACTGAACTAGAACTGAACTAGAACTGAACTAGAACTGAACTAGAACTGAACTAGAACTGAACTAGAACTGAACTAGAACTGAACTAGAACTGAACTAGAACTGAACTAGAACTGAACTAGAACTGAACTAGAACTGAACTAGAACTGAACTAGAACTAGAACTGAACTAGAACTGAACTAGAACTGAACTAGAACTGAACTAGAACTGAACTAGAACTGAACTAGAACTGAACTAGAACTGAACTAGAACTGAACTAGAACTGAACTAGAACTGAACTAGAACTGAACTAGAACTGAACTAGAACTGAACTAGAACTGAACTAGAACTGAACTAGAACTGAACTAGAACTGAACTAGAACTGAACTAGAACTGAACTAGAACTGAACTAGAACTGAACTAGAACTGAACTAGAACTGAACTAGAACTGATCAAGAACTGAACTAGAACTGAACTAGAACTGATCAAGAACTGAACTAGAACCAGAACTAGAACCTGAATTAAAACCTGAACGAGAACTGAACTAGAACTGAACTAGAACTGAACTAGAACTGAACTAGAACTGAACTAGAACTGAACTAGAACTGAACTAGAACTGAACTAGAACTGAACTAGAACTGAACTAGAACTGAACAAGAACTGAACTAGAACTGAACTAGAACTGAACTAGAACTGAACTAGAACTGAACTAGAACTGAACTAGAACTGAACTAGAACTGAACTAGAACTGAACTAGAACTGAACTAGAACTGAACTAGAACTGAACTAGAACTGAACTAGAACTGAACTAGAACTGAACTAGAACTGAACTAGAACCTAAACTAGAACTGAACTAGAACTGAACTAGAACTGAACTAGAACTGAACTAGAACTGAACTAGAACCTGAACTAGCACCTGACCTAGAACCTGAACTAGAACCTGAACTAGAACTGAACTAGAACCTAAACTAGAACCTGAACTAGAACCTGAACTAGAAACCGAACTACAACTGAACTAGAACTGAACTAGAACTGAACTAGAACTGAACTAGAACCTGAACTAGAACTTGAACTAGAACCTGAACTAGAACCTGAACTAAAACCTGAACTAGAACCTGAACTAGAACCTGAACTAGAACCCGAACTAGAACTGAACTAGAACTGAACTAGAACTGAACTAGAACTGAACTAGAACTGAACTAGAACTGAACTAGAACTGAACTAGAACCTGAACTAGAACTGAACTAGAACTGAACTAGAACCTGAACTAGAACTTGAACTAGAACCTGAATTAGAACCTGAACTAGAACCTGAACTAGCACCTGAACTAGAACCTGAACTAGAACTGAACTAGAACTGAACTAGAACTGAACTAGAACTGAACTAGAACCCGAACTAGAACTGAACTAGAACTAGAACCTGAACTAGAACCTGAACTAGCACCTGACCTAGAACCTGAACTAGAACCTGGACTAGAACCTGAACTAGAACCTGAACTAGAACCTGAACTAGAACTAGAACCTGAACTAGAACCTGAACTAGAACCTGAACTAGAACCTGAACTAGAACCTGAACTAGAACCTGAACTAGAACCTGAACTAGAACCTGAACTAGAACTTGAACTAGAACCTGAACTAGAACCTGAACTAGAACCTGAACTAGAACCTGAACTAGAACCTGAACTAAAACCTGAACTAGAACCTGAACCAGAACCTGAACTAGAACCTGAACTAGAACTGAACTAGAACCTGAACTAGACCTGAACTAGAACCTGAACTAGAACCTGAACTAGAACCTGAATTAGAACCTGAACTAGAACCTGAACTAGAACTGAACTAGAACTGAACTAGAACTGAACTAGAACTGAACTAGAACTGAACTAGAACTGAACTGAACTAGAACTGAACTAGAACTGAACTAGAACCTGAACTAGAACTAGAACCTGAACTAGAACCTGAACTAGAACTGAACTAGAACTAGAACTGAACTAGAACTGAACTAGAACTGCATAAGAACTGAACTAGAACTGAACTAGAACTGAACTAGAACTGAACTAGAACTGAACTAGAACTGAACTAGAACTGAACTAGAACTGAACTAGAACTGAACTAGAACTGAACTAGAACTGAACTAGAACTGAACTAGAACTGAACTAGAACTGAACTAGAACCTAAACTAGAACTGAACTAGAACTGAACTAGAACTGAACTAGAACTGAACTAGAACTGAACTAGAACTGAACTAGAACTGAACTAGAACTGAACTAGAACCTGAACTAGCACCTGACCTAGAACCTGAACTAGAACCTGAACTAGAACTGAACTAGAACCTAAACTAGAACCTGAACTAGAACCTGAACTAGAAACCGAACTACAACTGAACTAGAACTGAACTAGAACTGAACTAGAACTGAACTAGAACCTGAACTAGAACTTGAACTAGAACCTGAACTAGAACCTGAACTAAAACCTGAACTAGAACCTGAACTAGAACCTGAACTAGAACCCGAACTAGAACTGAACTAGAACTGAACTAGAACTGAACTAGAACTGAACTAGAACTGAACTAGAACTGAACTAGAACTGAACTAGAACTAGAACCTGAACTAGAACCTGAACTAGAACTGAACTAGAACTAGAACTGAACTAGAACTGAACTAGAACTGCATAAGAACTGAACTAGAACTGAACTAGAACTGAACTAGAACTGAACTAGAACTGAACTAGAACTGAACTAGAACTGAACTAGAACTGAACTAGAACTGAACTAGAACTGAACTAGAACTGAACTAGAACTGAACTAGAACTGAACTAGAACCTAAACTAGAACTGAACTAGAACTGAACTAGAACTGAACTAGAACTGAACTAGAACTGAACTAGAACTGAACTAGAACTGAACTAGAACTGAACTAGAACCTGAACTAGCACCTGACCTAGAACCTGAACTAGAACCTGAACTAGAACTGAACTAGAACCTAAACTAGAACCTGAACTAGAACCTGAACTAGAAACCGAACTACAACTGAACTAGAACTGAACTAGAACTGAACTAGAACTGAACTAGAACCTGAACTAGAACTTGAACTAGAACCTGAACTAGAACCTGAACTAAAACCTGAACTAGAACCTGAACTAGAACCTGAACTAGAACCCGAACTAGAACTGAACTAGAACTGAACTAGAACTGAACTAGAACTGAACTAGAACTGAACTAGAACTGAACTAGAACCTGAACTAGAACTGAACTAGAACTGAACTAGAACCTGAACTAGAACTTGAACTAGAACCTGAATTAGAACCTGAACTAGAACCTGAACTAGCACCTGAACTAGAACCTGAACTAGAACTGAACTAGAACTGAACTAGAACTGAACTAGAACTGAACTAGAACTGAACTAGAACCCGAACTAGAACTGAACTAGAACTAGAACCTGAACTAGAACCTGAACTAGCACCTGACCTAGAACCTGAACTAGAACCTGGACTAGAACCTGAACTAGAACCTGAACTAGAACCTGAACTAGAACCTGAACTAGAACTAGAACCTGAACTAGAACCTGAACTAGAACCTGAACTAGAACCTGAACTAGAACCTGAACTAGAACCTGAACTAGAACCTGAACTAGAACCTGAACTAGAACCTGAACTAGAACCTGAACTAGAACCTGAACTAGAACTTGAACTAGAACCTGAACTAGAACCTGAACTAGAACCTGAACTAGAACCTGAACTAAAACCTGAACTAGAACCTGAACCAGAACCTGAACTAGAACCTGAACTAGAACTGAACTAGAACCTGAACTAGAACCTGAACTAGAACCTGAACTAGAACCTGAATTAGAACCTGAACTAGAACCTGAACTAGAACTGAACTAGAACTGAACTAGAACTGAACTAGAACTGAACTAGAACTGAACTAGAACTGAACTGAACTAGAACTGAACTAGAACTGAACTAGAACCTGAACTAGAACTAGAACCTGAACTAGAACCTGAACTAGAACTGAACTAGAACTAGAACTGAACTAGAACTGCATAAGAACTGAACTAGAACTGCATAAGAACTGAACTAGAACTGAACTAGAACTGAACTAGAACTGAACTAGAACTGAACTAGAACTGAACTAGAACTGAACTAGAACTGAACTAGAACTGAACTAGAACTGAACTAGAACTGAACTAGAACTGAACTAGAACTGAACTAGAACTGAACTAGAACTGAACTAGAACTGAACTAGAACTGAACTAGAACTGAACTAGAACCTGAACTAGAACTAGAACTGCATAAGAACTGCATAAGAACTGAACTAGAACTGAACTAGAACTGAACTAGAACTGAACTAGAACTGAACTAGAACTGAACTAGAACTGAACTAGAACTGAACTAGAACTGAACTAGAACTGAACTAGAACTGAACTAGAACTGAACTAGAACTGAACTAGAACTGAACTAGAACTGAACTAGAACTGAACTAGAACTGAACTAGAACTGAACTAGAACTGAACTAGAACTGAACTAGAACTGAACTAGAACTGAACTAGAACCTAAACTAGAACTGAACTAGAACTGAACTAGAACTGAACTAGAACTGAACTAGAACCTGAACTAGCACCTGACCTAGAACCTGAACTAGAACCTGAACTAGAACTGAACTAGAACCTAAACTAGAACCTGAACTAGAACCTGAACTAGAAACCGAACTACAACTGAACTAGAACTGAACTAGAACTGAACTAGAACTGAACTAGAACCTGAACTAGAACTTGAACTTGAACTAGAACCTGAACTAGAACCTGAACTAAAACCTGAACTAGAACCTGAACTAGAACCTGAACTAGAACCCGAACTAGAACTGAACTAGAACTGAACTAGAACTGAACTAGAACTGAACTAGAACTGAACTAGAACTGAACTAGAACTGAACTAGAACCTGAACTAGAACTGAACTAGAACTGAACTAGAACCTGAACTAGAACTTGAACTAGAACCTGAATTAGAACCTGAACTAGAACCTGAACTAGCACCTGAACTAGAACCTGAACTAGAACTGAACTAGAACTGAACTAGAACTGAACTAGAACTGAACTAGAACCCGAACTAGAACTGAACTAGAACTAGAACCTGAACTAGAACCTGAACTAGCACCTGACCTAGAACCTGAACTAGAACCTGGACTAGAACCTGAACTAGAACCTGAACTAGAACCTGAACTAGAACTAGAACCTGAACTAGAACCTGAACTAGAACCTGAACTAGAACCTGAACTAGAACCTGAACTAGAACCTGAACTAGAACCTGAACTAGAACCTGAACTAGAACTTGAACTAGAACCTGAACTAGAACCTGAACTAGAACCTGAACTAGAACCTGAACTAGAACCTGAACTAAAACCTGAACTAGAACCTGAACCAGAACCTGAACTAGAACCTGAACTAGAACTGAACTAGAACCTGAACTAGAACCTGAACTAGAACCTGAACTAGAACCTGAATTAGAACCTGAACTAGAACCTGAACTAGAACTGAACTAGAACTGAACTAGAACTGAACTAGAACTGAACTAGAACTGAACTAGAACTGAACTAGAACTGAACTGAACTGAACTAGAACTGAACTAGAACTGAACTAGAACCTGAACTAGAACTAGAACCTGAACTAGAACCTGAACTAGAACTGAACTAGAACTAGAACTGAACTAGAACTGCATAAGAACTGAACTAGAACTGCATAAGAACTGAACTAGAACTGAACTAGAACTGAACTAGAACTGAACTAGAACTGAACTAGAACTGAACTAGAACTGAACTAGAACTGAACTAGAACTGAACTAGAACTGAACTAGAACTGAACTAGAACTGAACTAGAACTGAACTAGAACCTGAACTAGAACTGCATAAGAACTGCATAAGAACTGAACTAGAACTGAACTAGAACTGAACTAGAACTGAACTAGAACTGAACTAGAACTGAACTAGAACTGAACTAGAACTGAACTAGAACTGAACTAGAACTGAACTAGAACTGAACTAGAACTGAACTAGAACTGAACTAGAACTGAACTAGAACTGAACTAGAACTTAACTAGAACTGAACTAGAACTGAACTAGAACTGAACTAGAACTGCATAAGAACTGAACTAGAACTGAACTAGAACTGAACTAGAACCTGAACTAGAACCTGAACTAGAACTGAACTAGAACTGAACTAGAACTGAACTAGAACCTGAACTAGAACCTGAACTAGAACTGAACTAGAACTGAACTAGAACTGAACTAGAACTGAACTAGAACTGAACTAGAACCTGAACTAGAACTGAACTAGAACTGAACTAGAACCTGAACTAGAACCTGAACTAGAACTAGAACCTGAACTAGAACCTGAACTAGAACTAGAACCTGAACTAGAACTAGAACCTGAACTAGAACTAGAACCTGAACTAGAACTGAACTAGAACTGAACTAGAACTGAACTAGAACTGAACTAGAACTAGAACTAGAACTGAACTAGAACCTGAACTAGAACTTGAACTAGAACCTGAACTAGAACCTGAACTAGAACCTGAACTAGAACCTGAACTAGAACCTGAACTAGAACCTGAACTAGAACCTGAACTAGAACCTGAACTAGAACCTGAACTATAACCTGAACTAAAACCTGAACTAGAACCTGAACCAGAACCTGAACTAGAACCTGAACTAGAACTGAACTAGAACCTGAACTAGAACCTGAACTAGAACCTGAATTAGAACCTGAACTAGAACCTGAACTAGAACTGAACTGAACTAGAACTGAACTAGAACTGAACTAGAACTGAACTAGAACTGAACTAGAACTGAACTGAACTAGAACTGAACTAGAACTGAACTAGAACTTGAACTAGAACCTGAACTGGAACCTGAACTAGAACTGAACTAGAACTGAACTAGAACTGAACTAGAACTGAACTAGAACCTGAACTAGAACCTGAACTAGAACTGAACTAGAACTGAACTAGAACCTGAACTAGAACTGCATAAGAACTGAACTAGAACTGAACTAGAACCTGAACTAGAACCTGAATTAGAACCTGAACTAGAACCTGAACTAGAACTAGAACTGAACTAGAACTGAACTAGAACTGAACTAGAACTAGAACTGAACTAGAACCTGAACTAGAACCTGAACTAGAACTGAACTAGAACTGAACTAGAACCTGAACTAGAACTGCATAAGAACTGAACTCTAGTCTGCTTTCTAGTCTTGTCTAGTGTAATTTTGCTTATTCGTTTCACTCACCATTGCATGTGGAAAACCACTTATAAACTCACGAAAAGCTGACTTGATTTGCTCACGGGATTTTGTTGTTTTAAAATCTTTTGAACTGGTGCCATCGCTTTTCTTAATGCCCTGCAAAACAATAAACAAAATCATAAATAAATAACAAATCTTTAAAAATTCTTTTGCAAAAAACCGACCTCAATGCGAAAGCCCAAAGTGGCTGTGCTGGAAATGGTCTCACGCCAGACCATATAACGAGGCTTGGTCACACCCTTGGCCTTGTGCTCATCTTCACTGGGAGCATTCGGATCGATTTGTATCATTTTCTCATACATATCTTTGCGCAGTTTAGGTTTCTCCTTGGCTTTCGACAGCTCCTCCTCCAAATAGGTGCGTACGCCTATTTTGCAATCCATAACACAGGGTTGATAGAAATCACTCAATAAATCTTGGAGTTGGAGGTATACTAAAACAATTAAAGGAGAGTTTTTAATAAATACTGATTTATTTTAGTTTATGTTAGCATACTCACACTCCCCATCTTCACTGGTTACTTGGCCCTTATACTCCGGCACATAGGGCCTTAAAACATCTTTCATCAGTATATGAAAACAATCTTCCTCCTTGGGACACAACTTCTTTAACACTGTACCCTGTTCGGGTCCTGCCTTGAAATTGCCCTGATGTCCGGCCAATTGAACCCAGGGATAGCGCTGCTTTTTGTAGGTTTGAAAGAAGGGAGTCCATTGTACTATATTGCGTATCTTACGCCAACCAGAGGGCTGTAAAAATCACATGGTAAAGAAAAAATGCATTTAGATTTAATTTTTTTTTTTCATTTTTTTTTTTTTTTTTTTTGCTAGAAATTGTAAATTCAAAATGTGTTTCCAATGATTGTTTTTGAGTTGTTGTTTCCTAACATAACAATAGATAAAAAAGCACAGCATTTACAATTACAACAAAATCACAATACACAATGCATTGACGTCAATTCAAATAATGTAAACAGCGTAGACGTCGTCTTCATGTCTTTTATTTTGCCCCCAAAAAGCCAGTAAAACAAATGAGCAATAGATAATGATCTTGTAGTAAAATGATCGTAGTAAAATTTACGCATAAACAATGAGCAGAGGAATTAATGCGGAGTAATTGAGACCAGAAATACTGGAGATGTAGAAAACAAAAACAAATTGTTGGCAATAAACAAAAAAAAAAAAAATATATTAAACAAATGTTCGTAAAATACCGTAGACAAAAACTAGAATAATATTAATCGAATAAAAAGAAATTTATTAAAAAATTTAGTTTCAGATTTCAAAAGATTTTCTTAAAATATACAAAAAAAATAATCGATTAAAAATATTCAAATATCAACCGAGTAAAAACTTGAATGCAATTATTCGAATAAAAATAATTTAATTAAGAAAATCTTTTGAATATTTTCTTTAAATATAGAAAAATTATTCGAAAAATATAATTTCGAAACGAGTTCAAATTTTAATAATTCAAAAGATTTTCTGTAAATATATAAAAATGAATCGATTAAAATTATTCGAGAAATTTTTTTTTAAGAAATTTCTATTTATTTAATTCAATTTAAACGGTTTCATATAAATAAATAAAAATATTCAAATAATATAAACTGAGTAAAAAACTCGAATGAAATTATTCGAATAAAAAAAATTTAATTAAGAAATTTTAGTAATTCAAAAAATTTTCTGTAAATATATAAAAATGAATTTACAAAATTTCTATTAATTTAGTTAAATTTAAACGATTTCACAAAAATAAATAAAATTATTGAAATAATATAAACTGGGAAAAAAAACTCGAATAAAATTATTCGAATAAAAATAATTTTATTAAGAAATTTGCTTTAAATGTAGATAATTCAAAAGATTTTCTTTAAATATATAAAATTTAATCGATTAAAAATATTCGAATAAAATTAGCTGAATAAAATTATTCGAATAATATAGTTTTATTAAGAAATTACCATTAAATTTAGATAATTCACACGAGTTTATATAAACAAAGAAAAATGTTCAAATAATATTAATCGGATATAAAAAAACTCGAATAAAATTATTCGAATAAAAATAATTTAATTAAGAAATTTGTATTAAATGTAGATAAATCAAAAGATTTTCTTTAAATACATAAAATTTAATCGATTAAAAATATTCGAATAAAATTAGCCGAAAAAAATTATTCGAATAATAAAATTTTATTACGAAATTACCATTAAATTTTGATAATTCAAACGAATTCCTAAAGACAAAGAAAAATATTCGAATAATATGAATCGGATATAAAAAAACTCGAATACAATTATTCGAATAAAAATAATTTAATTAAGAAATGTAGATAATTTAAAAGATTTTCTTTAAATATATAAAAATTAATCGATTAAAATTATTCGAATAAAATTAGCCGGATAAATTTATTCGAATCATATAATTTTATTACGAAATTACCATTAAATTTAGATAATTCAAACGAGTTCCTAAAAACAAAGAAAAATGTTCAAGTAATATTAATCGGATATAAAAAAACTCGAATAAAATTATTCAAATAAAAATAATTTAATTAAGAAATTTGCATTAAATTTAGATAATTTAGAAGATTTTCTTTAAATATATAAAAATTAATCGATTAAAATTATTCGAATAAAATTAGCCGGATAAATTTATTCGAAAAATATAATTTTATTACGAAATTACCATTAAATTTAGATACTTCAAACGAGTTCGTATAAACAAAGAAAAATATTCAAATAATATTAATCGGATATAAAAAAACTCAAATAAAATTATTCGAGTAAAAATATTTCAATAAAGGAATTTGCATTAAATGTAGATAATTTAAAAGATTTTCTTTAAATATATAAAAAATTAATCGATTAAAATTATTCGAATAAAATTAGCCGGATAAATTTATTCGAAAAATATAATTTTATTACGAAATTTCCATTAATTAAGATAATTCAAACGAGTTCATATAAATAGAGAAAAATATTCGAATAATATTAATCGGATAAAAAAAAAAATCGTATAAAATTATTCGATTAAAAATAATTTAATTAAGAAATTTGTATTAAATGTAGTTAATTCAAAAGATTTCCTTTAAATATATAAAATTTAATCGATTAAAAATATTCGAATAAAATTAGCAGAATAAAATTATTCGAATTATATAATTCTATTACGAAATTACCATTAAATTTAGATAACGAGTTCTTAAAAACAAAGAAAAATATTCAAATAATATTAATCGGATATAAAAAAACTCGAATAAAATTTTCGAATAAAAATAATTTCATTAAGAAATTTGCATTAAATGTAAATAATTCAAAAGATTTCCTTTAAATATATTGAAAATTAATCGATTAAATTTATTCGAATAAAATTAGCCGAATAAAATTATTCGATAATATAGCCTTATTATGAAATTACCATTAAATTTAGATAATTCAAACGAGTTCATATAAACAAAGAAAAATATTCGAATAATATTAATCGGATATAAAAAATATCAACCGGGTAAAAAACTCGAATAAAAATAATTCAATTAAAAAATTTGCATGAAATGTGTAAGATCAAAAAAAGCATACAAAACAATTCGATTAAAATTAACCGAATAATTTTACCCGAATAAAATCAATGATATCAAAATTATCTCAATAATTAACAGAAAATTGAGAGAATTCATCAAACAAAATTATACGAATAAAATTATTCGGATAAAATTACTCGAATAAATTATTCGCATAATTTTTATTTTTAAATTATGTAACTTTAATTTGAATTAAGTAATTTACACAAAATTTAAAAAATTCTTCGCACCAAATTATACGAATGAAATTATTCGGATAAAATTACTCGAATAAATTATTCGAATAAAATATTTTTTTAGAAAAAATTATGTAGTTTTTAGTAAAAGAAATATTTGATTAAAATTAACCGCATAATTTTACCCGAATAAAATCAATGAGATAAAAAATATATGAACATTATTTGAATTAAGCAATCAACACAAAATATAAAGAATTCTTTAAACGAAATTATACGAATAATATTATTCGGATAAAATTACTCGAATAAATTATTCGAATAAAATATTCTTTTTTGCAGAAAAAAATTACAAAAATATTCGATTAAAATTAACCGAATAATTTTAAATCAATGAGATAAAAAATATATAAAAATTATTTGAATTAAGTAATTAACATTAAATTTAGAGAATTCATTGAACTAAATTATACAAATAAAATTATTCGGATAAAATTATTCGAATAAAATCATTCGAGTAAAATATTTTTTTCCGAAAAAATTTTGTAACTCCAAATTTTGTTCACTGTTTTAAACAATTTTACAAAAAACTGCCAATGGAATCTTTTTTATAGCTATTTTTTATGTTCAGTGTTACAGAAATTCCCATTAAAATTCCTTAAATACTTTTCAGACAACAAAAAAAAACTCGAGTTGTTGTGTGATATGATATAATTTTGCATAAATTTAAAACAAATTTGTTTAAATTTTGTTTAATAAATTCTAAGTGACGCTAAAAAAACACTCCTCTATTTTGTTTCAATTACCACCACCAACAACAACAGTATTTTCTGAGGCGTGAAATCACATACAGACATTTTCAACATGGAAAATATTTTAGAAAAAAATAATATTAAATCAGCAGCCCCACTAACGGCCAAAAAAACCGTACATATCTACTATTATTTAACAAATGTATTTAAAAATTTAACTAGACAATTCATTGGCGGTTTATACGCAGCAGGCCAGATACAATTTAGAATTCATAAAAAGCTTTAAATTTGCCGTATAAACACAAACGACCACCTTTGGTGTGAGTTTTTTGTTTTCAAACATTTTATTTTTTTTTGGTGCATAAATTTGCCAACTTCTAAGCCAAATTGGTATGATTGTTAGAGCATTCTCATAGCCATAATAATAATTATTTGAGTTTGGTAAACAATTAAACACAGGGAATAGTTTTTAACAGTTTTAGAGAGGACGTGATTGGAATTGAAAAACACAATTTTGTTAACAAAAATGCTATCATGATGTGTTTGCACAAAATTTAGTTTAATTTAAAGCAGTCAATTAGTTTATTAAATGCTAAACTTAAATAGTAGACAAATAATTTTGCTCAGTTAATTTTTGAACGAATAATGTTTATTTTAAAAAATTTTGCTATGTATTTCATTTATATAATTAATTTCTTCAAGTGAATTAAAAACAAGTAAGAGTGCTATATTCGGCTATGCCGAATCTTATATACCCTTCACCTTTGTTGTGGATGCATTACTTGCCCATTTTCAGCGTATATCATCCTAAATATATCAAGAAAACTTTTAAAAATTTTACATTTAATTGCTATTGCTATATTGTAGAAGTTACAAAAGAAACAACAATTTTATATATACCCTTCTCAAAAACAACAACGCCAAACGAAACGAAACACAAAAAAAAAATACGCAAAGTAGTGAAACCAACTCACATCCAAACATACATATGTACGGTTTGTTGCTTTTTTGTCAAACACCAAAAAAAAAAAAAAAAAAATAATGAAGCCAACAAACACCCAAACATATGCACGTTTTGTTGCTTTTTTGTGAAACACAAAAAAAAAA
Organism: Calliphora vomitoria; assembly: GCA_942486065.2. NCBI lineage: Eukaryota > Metazoa > Arthropoda > Insecta > Diptera > Calliphoridae > Calliphora > Calliphora vomitoria. The sequence continues at coordinate 118,763,207 of OW818032.2, forward strand.
AAACAAAAACAAAATACACAAAGCATGAAGCATGAAGCCAACACACATACATTTTGTTGTTTTTTTGTCAAAGCATGCAATAAATTGTCTTTTTTTGATGAAATTTTCAGAGGTTGTCTCGGATTTTTGCTCATATCTCCGTTATTTATGGACGGATTCTGCTGATTTTAAATAGGAAAATTCTCGAAAGCATGTCTGACAGAATTATTGAAGATTTGGATCCCGAAGATATCTGGGGTCTTCAGAAAATTGATTTCAACAGACAGACAGACAGACAGACGGACAGACAGACAGACAGACAGACAGACAGACAGACAGACAGACAGACAGACAGACAGACAGACAGACAGACAGACAGACAGACAGACAGACAGACAGACAGACAGACAGACAGACAGACAGACAGACAGACAGACAGACAGACAGACAGACAGACAGACAGACAGACAGACAGACAGACAGACAGACAGACAGACAGACAGACAGACAGACAGACAGACAGACAGACATGGCTTAATCGACTCCGCTATCTATAAGGATCCAGAATATATATACTTTATAGGGTCGGAAAATTATATTGTGGAAATTACAAACGGAATGACAAATTTATATATACCCTTCTCACGAAGGTGAAGGGTATAAACAACAAAAAAAATTATTCGAATAATTTTATTCGTTTAATTTTATTCGAATATTTTTATTTATTTACAGAAAATCTTCAAAATTCTTTAAATTGAATGCAATTTTTCGAATTAAGTTGATTTTGTCCAAAAATTTCAACGAATAACTTTTCTCGGTCAATTTTAATCGAATATTTTTTAGAAAATCAGAAACATCAGTTAAAATTAAAAAAAATGTTCGAATAATTTTATCCGAGTAATTGTAGTCGTTTTAAGTACTAAAAATACATAATTTTATCTGAAAAAAATATTTTACTCGAATAATTTATTCGAATAACTTTATCCGAATAATTTTATTCGTATAATTAGGTTCGATGAATTCTCTTAATTTTATGTTAATTACTTAATTTAAATTAGTTTGATATTTTTTTTATCTCATTGATTTTATTCGGGTAAAATTATTTGGTAAATTTTAATCGAATATTTTTGTACAAAATTTTGTTCAGCTAAAATTAAAAATAAAAAATTCGAATAATTTTATTCGAGTTATTTTAGTCGGTTAATTTTAATCGACTTTTTCTGAATTCCTAAAATAAAATATTTAGAGTATTCTAGATTTAAATCATATTTGTATTCCAATTTTAGCAAATAATTTTATCCCAGTAATTTTATCCGCTCAATTTTAATCGTTTAACAATTTGTTGTATTTTAATGCTTCATAATTGAATGATTTTTTTTGGAAAACTTTAAACGAATTACTTTAATTTTAAACGAATATTTCTATTGAAATAAAGTTTTTTATCCTCTTAATTTGATATTCATTTCTTAATCACTTTTTTCTCGAATAAATTTAACACGATTAATTTTATTCGGTTAATTTTAAACGAATATTTTTCCATTAATTTTTACAATACAATTTCATTAACTTCATTGAGTTATGACATTTTTTAAGCCATTAAAAACCAAAAACATTATTCGAGTAATTTTATCCGATTAAATTTAATCGAATAAAAAAATAAAAAAGTTTTTGGTTTTTCTAGGTTAATATTAAATTTTCAGAAAAAACTGTTTCGAATAATTTTAATCGAATATTTTAACTTGAAAAATAACTTTAATTTCCTAAATTTTATGAGTTTCCTAATCAAATAATTTTTTCTACTTTTACTCGGTTTATTTTAATCGAATAATTTTTATAAATTTTTTGAATATTTTATTAATTTTATTTGAATTACCGGTTTAATTTAATCGAATAATAATAAAATAAAAAAGTGTTTGGTTTTCTAGATTTAATATTATATTTTAAGTGAAAACTTTTTTTCGAAAAATTTTATTCGACTAATTTTAATCGGTTAATTTTAATCGAATATTTTTACTTTTTTAAAAAAATAAGTTTTTAATTTTCTAAATTTAATATGAGTTTGTCAATAAAATATTTTTTTCGAATAAATTCAACCGTCTACTTTCACTCGGTTAATTTTAATCGAATAATTTTTATTAATTTTTCGAATTTTTTATTAATTTTATTTGAATTAGCTTATTTAATATACATAGTTCCAAAAACAAAAATATTATTCGAATAATTTTATCCGGTTAAATTTAATCGAATAATAATAAAATAAAAAAGTGTTTGGTTTTCTAGGTTTAATTTTAAGAGAAAACGGTTTTCGAATAATTTTAATCGACTAATTTTAATCGGTTAATTTTAATCGAATATTTTAACTTCAAAAATAACTTTAATTTCCTAAATTTAATGACTTTCCTAATCAAATATTTCTTTAGAATAAATTCATCAGTCTACTTTTACTCGGTTAATTTTTATAAATTTTTGGAATATTACATAGTTTCAAAAACAAAAATATTATTCCGATAATCTTAACCGGTTCAATTTAATCGAATAATAAAAAATTAAAAAGTGTTTAGTTTTCTAGGTTTAATATTATATTTTCGAAAAATTTTATTCGACTAATTTTAATCGGATAATTTTAATCGAATATTTTTTACTTTTTTAAAAAGGAATTTTTTAATTTTCTAAATTTAATGTGAGTTTGTCAATAAAATAATTTTTTCGAATAAATTCATTTGTCTACTTTTACTCGGTTAATTTTTATAAATTTTTGGAATATTACATAGTTTCAAAAACAAAAATATTATTCCGATAATCTTAACCGGTTCAATTTAATCGAATAATAAAAAATTAAAAAGTGTTTAGTTTTCTAGGTTTAATATTATATTTTCGAAAAATTTTATTCGACTAATTTTAATCGGATAATTTTAATCGAATATTTTTTACTTTTTTAAAAAGAAATTTTTTAATTTTCTAAATTTAATGTGAGTTTGTCAATAAAATAATTTTTTCGAATAAATTCATTTGACTACTTTTACTCGGTTAATTTTAATCGAATAATTTTTATATATTTTTGGAATATTACATAGTTTCAAAAATCTTTCGGATAATAAAAAATTTTAAAAGAAAACTGTTCGAATAATTTTAATCGATTAATTTTAAACGAATAATTTTAATCGAATATTTTTTATTTAATTTCCTAAATTTAATATAGAATTTAATATTCGATTAGTTTTACTCGGTCATTTTAATCGAATCATTTTTATTTTTTAATTTTTAGAAATTTTTTTCTACTTCTGACATTTATCAAAACAGATTGAAAATATGTACAAAAAAAATTCCAAAAATTTTTATTCGATTAATTTAATAAAATAATATAAAATATTTTGGTTTTCTAGGTTTAATATTAAACTTTTTTTTCGAAAAAATTTATTCGAGTAATTTTAATCGGTTAATTTTAATCGAATATTTTATTTAGAAATTTAATATAAATTTCTAAATAAAATATTTTTTTCGAATAAATTTATTCGATTAATTTTACTCGGTATTTTAATCGAATAATTTTTATAAATTTTTTTATTTATTTCTACTTCTTACATTTTTCAAAGTGGATTGAAAATACAAAAAAAATTATCCAAAAATTTTTATTTGAGTAATTTAAACCGGTTAATTTTAATCGAATAATAAAAATAGATGTACATATTGAGTTTTCTAGATTTCATATTATATTTTCAATTTAAAAGGTTTTCGAATAATTTAATCCGATTCAATTTAGTACAATGCAATGAAATAGCAACCTATGTTGGTCTATAGCGAATTTTAATTTATGTTTAGAAATACTTTATTTCGAAATTAGTCAAAACCCAACTAATATGATTCGAATAATTTTTCTTTCCGTTTGTATTTTACATATTTTTTGGGATCTTTATAGATATCGGAGTCGACATAGCCATGTTAGTCTGTATGTTGAAATCAATTTTCCCAACTTAGGTTGCTATTTAAAATCGAGCAAATCGGCCCTCAAATAACTGAGATATAAGCAAAAAACTGCGACAACCTAAATTTTTTCACCAAAATTTTTTTTCACAAAAAATTTTTTTTTCACCAGAATATTTTACAAACTTTTTGTTAAATTAAAATTTTTTCAGACATTTTTTTTTTTTTGACCAACAAATTTTTTAATTATTTTTCCTTAACTATGCTTTGGTGAAGGGTATATAAGATTCGCTATAACCGGAACACAGCACTTTTACTTGTTTGGAATCAAATCTTTTTTGTGCTCTAGAGCACATTTTTTTCCTAAACAAACATCTTGTTTAAATTTGTTTTTACATGTATCAGCCTCATTTTTCCAATTTGATTTAGTAACGTGTATTTTGTTAATTTTACAACATTTTTATTTTACTTTGTTTTTTCATATAAATTGACAAATTTAGTTAAAATTTTTGTTTAAGTTTAAAGTGTGTTTAATGCCATGTTTGTAGTATTTAGCATGTTTTAGCTTGTTTTTTTTTTTTTTTAATAAAAGCCAAGATTAGAAACCCACAAAATTAAAACAAAAAACTTGATATGATTGTAATACATTTACTAGTACCACAATTGGCACGTGCTGGTATTTAAGCAATCAAACACCTTATAAATTGTAATACGACATTCAATACTTTTCGAGTTTGGAAAACTTGTTTTTTATGAATTTTCTTAGTAGGAAAATTAAAAGATCAAATAACTAAATAATTAATTGCGGTTAAATTGCCAAATTTATGTAAAATTTACAAGTTATTTTTTGGGGTGGGGTGAATGAGAAAAAAATTATAGAAAATTGTTGGATTATATACAAGATTGTTAAATAAAATTATCTTATTTTTCTTAATTCATTAATTTCAACACTTTCTTTTTATCATCGCTTACTACATTTCTTTTTATAAAACCACAAAGACCCTGAACTTGACTAATCAATTGAGAAAAATCATACATTCCCAGGCTTATTGTGCACACAATCACATTGGAACTCCCACACGAATGAGTCTTTGTAAATAAAAAAAATTTATTAATTCCAACATTTAAATTAAATATGATCAACGTCATTCAGAAATGAAATCATGCAACAGCAGTTTATAAAGAAAAAATAAAAAAAAAAAAACATCAAGAGGAGAAACAGAGTGTCAGACACTTCAGCTCCTTCAACGTGATATTGTACAATTAACACACTTTATTAACTAAGAGATGAACAAACAAATTTGAACAGAAAACAATATAGCAGCAATACCCAATGTTAATTTCTATTAAAAATTTAAATTGTTATTTTCTTTTTTGTTCTTTAGAGTCAATTGAAATAATGTAGACAGAACAAAAAACCATACATACATTTGCTACTTGAAGATTAATAAAGATGAATAGAAACTTGACTTATTTAAGAAGCTGGAGAATGAAAAGTATACAGCCCACGCTTTAAGCTAAAAATTCCTTATTTTATTTAAATAAATATGTGCACTATGGGTTTTTGGGCCAGACAGAAAATAATGATTTAATTTTTATTAAAACTTTTAGCAACTACTGTTATTTGCATGTCACTAGACGAAAAATATTATTCAGATAGTAAAGTATTATGTATTAGAAAAACGTTATTTGATTACTTTTAATCGATTAATTTTATTCGTGTCATTTTGTTTAAATGTTATTCGAATTTGTTCGAATTCAATTAATTTAATTCAATTTATTTTAATCGAATAATATTATTCGTATAATATTATTCGAATAATATTATTCGATTAATTTGATTATATTTATTTTATTCGAATAATATTACTCGATCCATTTCATTCAAGTAATATTATTCGATTAATTTTATTCGAATAAAAAAAAATTCAAATACAAATATTATTCGATTAATTTTATTCAAATAACAAAAAAATTCGAATAAAAATATTATTCGATTAATTTTATTCGATTACTGTTATTCGAATAAAATTAATCGAAAATTAATATTCAAATTAAATTAAACGAACAAAATACATCGAATAATAAAATTCGATTAAGATTATTCGATTAAAATTATTCGAATAAGTTTTTTCGTATAATTTTATTCGATTAATTTTTTTCGTATAATATTATTTGAATAATATTATACGATTAATTTTATTCGAATAAAATAGATCGAATAATATTATTCAAATCAAATTAATCGAACAAAATACATCGAATAATAAGATTCGATTAAAATTAATCGAATAAGTTTCTTCGTAAAATATTATTCGATTAATTAATTGTGATTAATTTTATTTATATAAATTATTCGATTAATTTTACTCGAATTATATTATTCGAATAATTGTATTCGAAAAACAGTAATCGAATAATTTTATTCGATTAATTTTATTCGAATAACATTATTCAATATTTATTCGAACAATGTTATTCAATAAATTTAATTCTAATAATATTATTCGATTAATTTCATTCGGAGTATTATTCGACGAATTTTATTCGAATAATATTAATCAATTAATTTTGTTCGAATTAATTCGAATTCAATTAATTTAATTCAATTTATTTTAATCGATTAATTTAATTCGAGTAATACTATTCGAATAATAATATTCGATTAACTTAATTCTATTTATTTTATTCGAATAATATTACTCGATTAATTGCATTCCAGTAATATTATTCGATTCATTTTAATCGAAAAATGTTATTCAATTAATTTTATTCGATTAATTTTAAACAAATATGTTATTCGATTAATTTTATTTGAAAAACAGTAATCGAATAATTTTATTCTAATAACATTATTCAATATTTATTCGAATAATGTTATTCAATCAATTTCATTCTAAGAATATTATTCGATTAATTTGATTCGGAATATTATTCGACTTATTTAATTCAAATAATATACATGTTTTATTAATTTTTTCGAATATTCTTATTCGATTAATATTAATCGAAAAATATTATTCGATTAATTTTATTCGAAAAATATTTTTCGATTAATTTTAATCGAAAAATATTATTCGATTAACTTTAAGTTTTATAAGAATAGTTTTATAGGAATAATTTTATGCGAATAATTTTATCCGAATCATTTTATTCGAAAAATTTTATCCGAATAGTTTTATTTGAATAATTTCATGCGAATAATTTTATTCGATTAAAACCATACGAATAATTTTTTTCGCATAATTTTAGTTTTATTCGAATAATTTAATACGAATGTTATTATTCTGATAATTTTTTTCGAATCAATGACCATAGATAATTTTATCCGAATAATTTTATTCGAATAATTTTTTTTTATTTTTTTCGCAATTTTGAATTAAGAAAATATTATTAAAAAAAAATATTTTTTTCGATTATTTCCGAATAATTTAACCGGATAATTATTTTATTCGAATATTTTTTTTCTCATTTTAAGAAAATCTTCAGAATTCTCTAAATTCTATGTTAATTTTTTAAAGCAATTTAATTTTTCTAAAAAATTTGACCCGAATAATTTTACCCGGTTAATTTTATTCGAATGCTTTTTTTAAGAAAATCTAATAAATTCTTAAAATCTAATGCTTATTCATTAATTAGACGAAAAAATAATTATTCCTGAATAATTTATCCGGTTTTATTATTATTCGAATATTTTTTTTTGTCATTTTAAGAAAATCTTCTGAATTTTCTAAATTTTATGTTAATTCTTTAAAGCAATTTAATTTTTCTAAAAAATTTGATCCGATTCAGTTTATTCATATACAGTTTTATCCGGTTAAATTTATTAGAATATTTTCTGTGAAATCTTTGAATTTTGTGTTAATTTCTTGAAGAAATTTTCTGAAAAATTTTATCCGAATTTTTCATTCGCTTACATACTTTTTTCTTAGAAAGTTTCCTAAATTGTTAGAATTAAATTTTTATTTATTAATTAATGCTTAATTCTTAAAATTTTGTGTGAATTGGTTTTGGAAAAATTTTATTCGAATAAAATTTTACCCGGTTCATTTTATTCGAATAATTTTTTTTAAGAAAATCTAATAACTTCTTAAAATCGAATGTTTATTCATTAAAAAAAAATAATTTATTCGAATAATTATAACCGGTTAATTTTATTCGAATATTTTCAGTTGTTTAAATAAAATCTTTGGAATTCTATTATTTAAAGAAAGTCTTCTGAATGATTTAAATTTAAACTTGATTTTAGAAGAATTTTATCTGAAAAAATATTTTATTCGAATAATTTGAAGAAAATTACAAAAAAAAGTTTAAACATTTTTAACGAGATCTATTAAATTTTTAAATTAGATCTATTAATACATTTTTAAGAGGTATGTTATTAAGTAAATCTTTTATAGCATATCTTTGAATATTTTGATTTAATTCTTATTTAATTGTAGCTCTTTTTTTATTCGCCTAACCCAATTTAATTTAAATTTTCCTCATAAAAATACTATGTATAAGAAAAATTTGCATAAGTTAAGCAAAAAGCGGTGGCGTTTACAATTTTTTTACAAACGCAAAAAAAAACTAAGTAAAACCCCGCTTATAAATATTTTACAAACAATTTAATTCACTTGGATACTTGTTGTCGTTGTTGCTGCTGTCGACATTGTTGTTGTAGCTGGTAATATCATTTAGTTTTACATTTTAGTTTATTGAAATTGACACAGTAAATGGTTTGTGTCAAATAGTTTGTAGACAATTGTCAAAAGCAGCAACAACATGAACCACAAAAAAAAAACTAAACAAAGCATGCATAGAACTCATGCAAATGATTGGAGGGGAACAGTGGGTAAACAGGAGAGAAATTAAACATAAACAAATTAAGAAGTAAAGAATGAATTGGTAGGAATATCCGTTTAATTTTATACGATTATTATTATAAGCAAAATTTGCATAACATTAATATTATGAACTTTACAATAATATTTTACTTTATGAAAAAAATTATATTAAAATTATTCGGATAAAATTATTCGAATAAAATTGTCCGAATGCCATAATTGGTATAATTCTATAATTCCAATAATGTCAAGATTTATTAGAATAATTTCATTCGAATAGTTTTATTCGATTATTTCATACAAATTGTTTTGTTCGAATGATCTCATACAAATTATATTATTCGGATAATTTTTTTCGAATAATTTTAATCGAATAATTTTATCCGAATAGTTTTATTCGTATAATTTTAGTTTTATTCGAATAATTTCATGCAAATAATAATATTAATCGAATAATTTTGTTAGAATCCTTTAAATTAGATAATTTTATACGAATAATATAATCCGAACAATTTTATTCGAAAAATTTTATTCGAATAATTTTATCCGAATAATTTTATTCGAAATTATCTTTTCACATTCTGAACAAAAAAAAATTACTTTATCGGAATAATTTTATTCGAATAATTTCATGCAAATCATTTTATTGATGCAATTTACAAATAATTTAAGTTTTATTCGAATAATTTCATGCGAATAATATTAATTGAATAATTTTGTTGGAATCTTTTAAATTGGATAATTTTATAGGAAAACTTTTTCCCACTAATTTCATTCGAATAATATTATTTCCATAATTTTTTACGAATAATTTTATTCGCATAATTTGAGTTTTATTCGTTCTCGAATCATGGATCTTAGATAATTTTATTAGAATAATTTTATCGGAATAAAAAATTATTCGGATAAAATTATCCGAATAATTTTTTTTTTTTTTTTCGCAATTTAACCATTTTGAATTAAGAAAATGGTTACATGCCAAGTTTTCTTTGTGAATAATATTAATCGGATAATTTTGTTGGAATCATTTAAAATAGATAATTTGAACATTTTTTTCCGAATAATTTTATTCGAATAATTTTATCCGAATAATTTTATTCAAAATTTTATCCGAATAATTTTATTTGAAAATTTCACCCGAATAGTTTTTTTAATAATTTCATGCGAATAATTTTATTCGATTAATACCATACGAATAATTTTATTCGAATAATCAAAAATAATTTTATTCGAATAATTTTATCGGAATAGATTTATTCGAATAATTTCATGCGAATAATTTTATTGATGCAATTTACGAATAATTTTATTTGGATAATTCATCATTTTAGGAACATTTTTATCCGAATAATTTTATTCGCATAATTTTAGTTTTATTCGAATAATTTAATACGAATGATATTATTCTGACAATTTGTTTCGAATAATTTTATAAGAAAAATTTTATTCGAATAATTTTATCCGAATAATTTTATTCGAATAATTTTTTTCACAATTTTGAATTAAGAAAATTGTTACATGCCAAGTTTTCTTTGTGAATAATATTATTCCGATCATTTTGTTGGAATCATTTAAATGGGAAATTTGTATACGAATAATTTTATCCCAATAGTTTTATTTACATACGAATAATTTTATTCGCATAATTTTAGTTTTATTCGAATAATTTTATGCGAAACTATTATTTTGTTGGAATCATTTAAAATAGATAGTTTTATAGAAAAATTTGTATCCGAATAATTTAATTCGAATAATTTGTATCCGAATAATTTTATTCGAATAATTTTATTCCAATAATTTTATCCAAATAATTTTATCAGAATAATTTTATTCGAATAATTTTATTCAAATAATTTTATCCGAATAATTTTATTCGAATAATTTTATCCGAATAAATTTTTTTTACAATTTAACCATTTTTAATTAAGAAAATTGTTACATGCCAAGTTTTCTAAAGATTTTTTACAAATATTTTGTTTCTTTTTATTAAACTCCTACATTGAACCCACTGTTCCTAAACCATTTACATAGCAATTTTATCTATTAGTTGTATAGCCTATTTCATAGATCACAATGTTTTCTTTTCATTTTATTTTTCATTTTTTTTTTTCATATAAATAAATGTGCGTTATAACTTTTAATAAAAACTGGGTCTTCTTTACAATCTCTTACAATTAATTTACGCCACTAAATCAACACTGTAGGCAAATAGCTGTGTAAATAGTAATAAAGAAAATACTTTATAATACTTACTACTGAATTTATGAAAATTTATTTAATACCTGCAAATAAACAAAATAATAAAATTATAATAAATTTTAATAAAATTTATTTAAATAATATAAATATTACATATTAAGACACGAGTTTAAAATATATTTAAATATTAATTGTTTGTATATATTTTTACTTTTGGGATTTAATTTATTACAAGTCATTAACCTTTTTCCATTTATAATAATATGTATTCATTAATAAATATAAAATAATCTGCCTGGTTTTGTAGTTTTATATATTACTTAATATCAAGTATTTCCACGTGTGTCCCATATTTCGTTTAAAATTATTTATTAATTTTTAATTAATGACATTTAAAATAATATTATTAAAATTTTTTGTCAATTTATATAAATGTTGATTTAAAAAAACACTTGTTTATAATGTGTTCTTTTTTTTTGGCAAATAATTTATATTTAAATGGTTTTGTGAAACAAGTTTAGTATTTCCGCTTGATATGCAAAACAAAAAACGTTTTGGATAAAATGAATTTATGAGATTAAAATGCAATTGGCATAAATTATCAAAATGGAAAACAAATATTTAAGATAATCTCTTAATAAAACTCTCCAGAGAAACAAATTATATGATTCCAATAAAATTATCCGAATAATATTATTCGCATAGAAAACATGGTATGTAAAAATCATCTTAATTAAATTATAAAATTATTCAAATAAAATTATTCGTTTACAATTGTGAAAAAATAAAAAAAAATCAAATAAAATTATTCGGATAAAATTATTCGAATAAAATTATTCGGATCAAATTATTCGGATAATATTATTCGTCTACAATTGTGAAAAAATCAAAACAAATTCGAATAAAATTATCTAATTTATATGATTCCAACTAAATTATCCAAATAATATTATACGCATGAAATTATTCGAATAAAAGTCAAATTATCGAATAAAACCATTCCAATAAAACATTCGATTCAAATTAAAATAAATTTATTCGGTTAAAATTCTTCGAATAAAATTATTCGTATATTTAATCAAATGATTGCATCAAAATTATCCGAATAATATCATTCGTATAGAAAAAAATTCAAAATTTTTCTTAAATTTTTTTAAAATTTTTCTTAAATTGTGAAAAAATAAAAAAAAATCGAATAAAATTATTCGGATAAATTTATTCGAATAAAATAATTCGGATGAATTTATTCGTATAAAATAATCTAAGTTATTTGATTCCAACGAAATTATCCAAATAATAGTATTCGCATGAAATTATTCGAATAAAATTATTCGGATAAAATTATTCGATTAAAATTATTCGAATAAAATTATCGGATAAAATTAATATTAAAAAAAAATAGAATCAAATTATTCGAAAAAAGTGTTCTACAAAAATTGGATAATTTTGTTGGGAATTTTTTTTCCCGAATAATTTTATTAAAATTTCTTTTTCTATTTTAATTTACCATTTTTAATTAAGAAAAAATTTTCGCATGAAATTATTCGAATAAAACTAAAATTATACGAATAATATTATTCATATGGTACTAACCGAATAAAATTTTTTGTATTAAATAATTCGAATAAAACCATTTCAATAAAATTAAAAAAATTATTCGGGTAAAATTATTCGAATAAAATTATTCGAATAAAATTATTCGGATAAAATTATCTAATTCAAATAAAACCAATTCAATAGAATTCAAAAAAATTATTCGGGTAAAATTATTCGAATAAAATTATTCGGATAAAATTATTCAAATAAAATTAGTCGTATACAATTATCAAATCAAATGATTGCAACAAAATTATCGGAATAATATTATTCGTATAGAAAACTTAATATGTAAAATTTTTCTTAATTGAAATTAATTAAATTGTAAAAAAAAAAAAATTCGAATAAAATTATTCGGGAAAAAAATTTCCTATAAAATTTGCATAATTTTTTTGGAAATTTTTTTCCCGAATAATTTTATTACAGTTTTTTTTATTTTTTCACAATTTTACCATTTTTAATAAAGAAAAATTATTCGCATGAAATTATTCGAATACAGTGCACTCGCGGTAACGTGAACTAATTAAAACCAAGGGAGTTCATGTTAGTGAAATTGTTCACGTTAGCGATTGTCGAATTTCATGGAAAAAATATACAATTTTATAATATAAACCTGTGTTTTACACGCTTGAACGTGAAATTATTTTATTATTATTTTCATTATTAAATATTAAACAAGAATTATTGATTAAAATGCATTAAAAACAAAACGAGATTTCGAGCAAATAAAATTACTCATTCGTTGCCATACAAAAAATATTAATTTAAAGGATACAAACACATTTTTAATATAAGGAGATTCCCTAAACTTTAAAAATCGTATTTAATATATGTATTTCAGTGTTGTCTACATGCTTAGAAAACAAATGTAGTGAAAAAAGTTGTTCACGTTATAGAGCTTTCTGTGTTTGTTCACGTTACAGAGTAGTCAATGTAAACAAAAGCTTGTTCACGTTAGACGGTATTCACGTTAGACGGTGTTCACGTTACCGCGAGTGCACTGTAATACTAAAACTATACGAATAATACTATTCATAACCGAATAAAATATTTTGCATTAAATAATTCAAATAAAACCATTTCAATAAAATTTAAAAAAGTTTTTCGGGTAAAATTATTCGAATAAAATTATTCGAATAAAATTATTCGAATAAAATTATTCGGGTAAAATTATTTATGTTCGAAAAAAATTTTCCATATACTATTATTCGAATGAAATTACTCGTGTACCACTAAAATTATGGTAAGAAAATTATTCGAATAAAACCTGCTGCAGTTTGCAAACGTTTTTAAATTGCTGCTTGAGTAGCTCTCAATGATTTTGCAAGCTCTTGTTGAGTTTGACAACTATCTTCATGAAGTAATGTCTCCAATTCTTGGTCTTCAAAAATGTTTGGCTGGCCTGAGCGATCTTTGTGTTCCGTGTCAAAATCACCACTTCTGAACCGCACAGACCATCTCTCACACGTTGATGCCGATGGAAAACATTCACCAATTACTTATGCTAATAAAGTTGATCGTATGAACGAGAATAAGACTACTAGATGGAACTTTTAATATTTTTAGCTTTAAGCTTTTGAAAGCAATCGATTGATTAAATTTCGCATTAATCGAGTAACCGATAATCGATATGATTATCCGAAAAATCGCCAAAATTTTTTTAATTTTTTTTTTTATTCATGAAACAACTAGTGAATAAGCAATTAATCAAGTAACCGTTAAAAATAATAGAACAACATTTTTACACTATTCAAGCATACAAAAACCAATTAAGCGAATAATCAAACAACCGATTAGCTGAATATCTTATTAATCGAATAAACGATTATTCGAAGAACCGGTAAAAAATACTAAAAGGAACTTATTTATTTAATATTTTCCACATTTAAGCATAAATTACCCAGTAATGATTTAAAGAAAAACCGAATAATCGAGTAACCCTTAACTTTTTTTTAATTTTTTTACACCTTGATCTTCTTTTGTATACAAATATTTATTTAATTCCTTAAGCAATCTACTTCGTTTTATTTGTTGCTTTTTTTATCAAAGTCCTTCATCTCTTGCCAGTGAGTGACGTCAATGGCGTTGCTGCAGTGTTAAGCAGCCATGAAGTAATCACAAATTTACACCCTGTTTGCAAGAGTTTACACATTTAATTTGCATTTATATGCTAAATTGATAGAAACTCACAAATGTTCACACAATCAAATATTGAAATCAAATTCAAATGATGGCTGGTGATTTGTTTTGATTTCTCAGATATCAATTGTATGATGGTTGTTGTTGGTATTTTGGAGTAGTTTACCTTTGAGTCTTCAACGTTAATTTCACAGGTATGTGTCGATGATGATGTAGTTGTAGTTGTTGTTGTGGTAGTAGTGGTAGTTGTTTCTGATGATGAGGTTATTAGCACCGTTTGGTTTATTGATAACGACGAAGGGGTTGCAGCCGCAGCTGCTAAAGGTATTGTGGTGTTTGAGGATGCTGATGATGATGGATTGACTACATATTTGCCATGACTTCTAAAACGTTTGCGTACAAATGTAAAAGAGGCAAAACAATTATGCGTTTGAAACTCCGTAAATGGGGTAAAATTTTGAAATATGCTGGAATTTGTAAAAGACATTTAAGTCACACAAAATTTAACACATGTTTTTGGAAAATATTTAACGAAATTTTTTAAAACATTTTTTTATGTTATAAACAATTCTTCCAAATGTTTTTTTTTTTTCACTTGTTGAAATAGCAAGCGTTTTATTTTATATACAAAATTTTTCCCATTTTACTTCAAACACCGAACGTTTAATACTGAATACCAGTTGTTTAGTTTTTTTTAACAAACAATGAATTCTACTATTTTGTTGTTATTGTTGTTGGTTTTTTTTTATTTAATAAAAAATTATGATTGTTTTAATTATAATATTCATTTCTTGGCAGCAGCAACAACAACAACAACAAAAACAACTATTCAAAAAAAAAAAAAAAAATAGAAAGAAAAAAACTTGAAAATTCTTGTGACTGTGTGTAATTTCATTCATTCGTTCATTCATTTACTCAGTTAGTTTTTATGACGCTTTTGGAAAATGTTATTTGAAATGACGTCTCTAATGTAAAACTGTCATGGCTGATAACACACAACAACAAAATGTCATAAATACTGTCAAAACCGCATTTAAATGTGAGCGTATGTGAGTGATTTATGCCACTGCGCAGAGGCAGATGAGTATATAATGCGTTCATTTATAAGGCGTTTTGAATTAATTTAAATTAAATGAAGTTAACACAATAAATATTATGGGATTTTTCTCTATTAAATTCCAGGAATTATACATATAGATGCGAAAAAACCATGGAAATAAAAAAATTTATATTTAAAATAAGTTTGTGAAATTCTATAAAAAAAATTAAAACCACAAAGAAAAATTTCCAAAATTATGGCATGTATATGACTAATTGCTTTTCAATATCTATACATTTTCGAAAATTTTAGCAAAACAAAATAAATGATTAATCTCATTAAGTGATTTTAAAATTTTTGATAATATTTATGGGTTTTTGCATAATTTAAGCTTAATTCAGTAAATGATTACACGAATACCTAATTATTCGAACAAACGAATAACCGATTATTCGAACAAACGATTATTCGAATAACTGAATATTTTACTAATGCTTATAAAAACAACGGGCTAAACGAGTAACCAATTATAGGAAAAACCGATTATTCGAATAAAATATTATTCGAATAATCGATTATTAAAATCTGATGGTATTTTTTAATTTTTTATCACTTTTTTCACAATTTATTTAATAAAAGATTATTCGAATAATCGAATAACCAATTATTCGAATAACCGATTAATCGAATAACCAAAAATTACAATAAGCGATTACAGCATTAATGGACACTACGAATAAGCAATAATAGGAATAACCGTATAATTGAATAAACGATTATTCGATTAAAAGTTTACTCGAACAAACGATTACTAAATTTGTTTAAATTTTTTATCGCTTTTTCCACAATTTAAGATTGTGAAATAACCCATTAATCGAATAAACGAATAATCGAATTAGCGATTATTATTTTCTTGTTTTCTTTAATTTATCACCGTTTCAGAATTTAAGCTTAATTTAATAAGCGATGACTCGAAATACTCAAATATTGGAATAATTGATCAATCATTCGAATAACTGAATGTTACCACAAACTATTACAGGAATAACTGAAGCTTACAATAAACGATTATAGGAGTAACAAGTAAGAGGGCTATATTCGGCTGTGCCAAATCTAAAATATCCTTCAGTAAATTAACAAAAAAAAAAAATTACCATTTTTTTAAAAAATTTTTTGAAAATTATTTTAAGTTTTTGAACAAAAATTATGACAAAAAAATTATTTTTGTGAAAAAATTCGGTTTAAAAAATAATTTTTTTTTTCATTTTTTTAAGCTTTTTCCAATTTTTTTTTTTTAAATTTTACTTTAATTTACAATTTTTTTTTTTAAATTTATTAGTGAAAAAAATTTCTGACAAAAAAAATTTTTTGGTGAAAAAATAAAATTCTATAGCACTAACAGATTATTCGAATAAACGATTATGTGAAAAACCGATTATTCGCAAATAACCGATTAATAGAATAAACCATTATCCTAGTAACTGATTCATTTATAATACTTTCTTAAATCCAAACAAAATGATTTATTAAATTTATTTCTCAGCTTAATCTTAAATAAGCGATAAATCGAATGAACAATTATTTGAATAAACGAGTAACAAATTTTTTGTCTATAAAGATTTCATTATTCCCGCCAATGGTGACGCCGGTCTAACGCACTTTTTTTCAATTTATGATCGTTGACAATAAAACAAAGATATTTAATCAATTTAAGCTCTTTTACTTCAATATTAAAATTCCATAAATTTTTCAAAAACAATAACGGAGAATAAAGTCATTCGATTATTTTAATAAACCCGGTCTCACAGACATATAGGTCACCATTCACGGGTTATTGCATTCCAAAATATTTTTTTCGCTATTTTACTACTTTTCTAAGACAAATTAAATAAACGATTAATCGCATAAACAATTATCCGAATAATCGATGTTTTACAAAAAATTTGTTTCAAAATTTAACTGAACTGCTTTTAAAAAGAAAAAAAATTTCAATAAACGATTAATCGAATAAACGATTCCTCGAATATCCAAGTAACCGAACAATTATATACATATATATGTAAAACAAGCAAAATTATTTTTTACATTTAAACCAAAGTAAATAACCGATTAATCGAATAAACGATTAATCGAATAACCGAATAACCGATTATCCGAATATATTATAAAAATGTCTTTACAAAATGCTTTTATCTTTTATTTATTTGTATTTTTCTTAATTGTAAGCAAAACCCAATAAACGATTAATCGAATAGATGAGTACTCGAATATTCGTCTAAGCGATTATTCGAATAATCGATTAACGGATTTTTTTTTAAAAAATAAGTTTTTGCATACAACTGTTTTTAAACTTTATGTTGAGAAAAACATTTATTCGAATAACCGATTATCCATATACTCGGATAACCGTGTTTGTTTATAAAAAATTAAATTTCTTAAATTTCTGTAATATAATCAAAATTGGTTCTTTTATTATTTTCTAAGTTAAATAAGAAAAAACGATTAATCGATTAAATGATTATCCGAATAATCGACCAACCAAATTTCTACAAAAACTGTGTTTCAAAATAGGTTTTGAATTAGAAATATTTTTTTCAACAAAAAATTTATTAAAATATAACTTATTCGAGCAAGTAACCGAGTAATTTTTTTAAAATACCTTAACAAAAAGCTTTTTATTTATTTATTTGTATTTTCCTTAATTGGAAACAAAACCCAATAAACGATTATTCGAATAAACGAGTATTCGAATATCCGTCTAAGCGATTATTCGAATAATCGATTAACCGATTTTTTTATAAAAAATGTGTTTTTGCATACAACTGTTTTTAAACTATATTTTTGAAGAAAAATTTATTCGGTTACCCGATTATCCGAATACTCGGATAACCGTGATTGTTTATAAAAATGTATATATTTACATACAAACATATTATTTTGAAATTTTAGTTAATGCAGCGGTAAATAACTGATTAATCGAATAAACTATTACTCGAATAATTGACTAACCGATTAATCGAATAATCGACTAATCGTTTTTTATCCAACTTTTATTTGTTGTGTTTTTTAAAACTATTTCTTATAGTGTTTTCCATTATTTGCCACACTTAATAACCGGTTACTTGAGAAACGAGTAACTGTTTTTTTTTTAGAAATTTCTGATATTTAAAATTTTATTAAAGATATTAGCAGAAAGTAAAAGTTAATTAATAAAATTAATTAAGAGAATTAATTTTTTTTTATAAATTTTAGTATTTATACTAATATTATTTCTTTGGCTGTATTTAAACAAAACCACATTGGTTGTACGTAAGACATGTTTATTTTTTGCCGTTGGTTTTCTTCTTTTTTTTTGTGCATGTGTTTGTTGTTATTTGTTTTATTATCGTTGTTGTTGTGTGCTAATAATGTGACGTCAAATAACCAAATTAGCACAAACGTCTTAAAGTAGGCAACTTCCTAAACATTAAATGAAAAAAAAAACTTAAATATAAAAACAACAACGACAACAAAATTAAATAAATTAAAAAAAAAAAAAAAAAATCTAAAATAAACAGCTATAAACATGATAAATAAGACAGACGGACATAAAGTCAGAGAAATACTCGTATAAAATGGAAAAAAGAGACTTACTTACGGCCAGACTAACAGACAGTTAGACTTAACGCTACACAAAAAAAAAGCAGTCAAACAGACAGCTTAACAAGCAGACAGTTTTAATAAAACTCTCACTTGTCGTGTTTCGGTTTTTTTTTTTCAAAATAATAAATACAATGACACAAAAATTTAAACACACGTGTAGAACAAGTACGAATATACTAAATGAAAACGAACTTAAAACAAAAATTATGCATGAATTTTTCTTACTTAACTTTTTTTTTATATATTTTTAATTAAAGCAACAAATTCTCAGAGGCATTCAGAATTATAAAATAAATACCATTTGAAGCAGCAGCAAGCAGACAGTAAAATTTGTAAATGGTTAGTTTCTTTTTTTTTAGAGAATTTCATTAATTATCTTACTTATAGTTTGCTAAATAAATATTTTGACTCTTTCAATAACTAATTACTTAATTTTGTATAAAGAAAACAAAAAAAAAAAAACTTTCCATATATATTTGATAAATAAACATACACAGAATGTTAAGAATTTTATGGAAATTTTGCTTTTTGACAATCATTAAATAAATAATAGACAAATCTAATGACAGCATACACAAAAAATAAAACTAAACTTTCATTGAAAAGGAGAGAAACACGACAGCACGTAAAATGTATTTTAAATTCAACAAGAAGAGAACGTTAAATATAGAGAAATGTAAGCGTGAGTAATCTAAAGTATAGTTTAAAACCGAATCTATAGTCTACAATAAAGTCAAGTTCATAAGCCTTTATATAGTGACGTTCATAGTCTTGTCTATAAGTTCATCCATAGTATTTTCTATAGTCTTATCCACTGCTTGTCTATAGTCTCGTTCATAGTAATGCATTTTGTTAATAGTATTGTCTATAGTCTACTCCATAGTATCTTTCAAAGTCTTGACTTTTGTCTCCTATAGTCTTGTTTATAGCCTTTAATCTATCATAGTCTTGTCTATAGCCTCATTCATAGTCTTTTCTATAATTTCGTCCATAGTCTGGTTTCTAGTCTCGTCCATAGTCTTGTGTATTACATCCCTTAGTATCGTATATTGTCTCGTCCATAGTCTTGTCTATAGTCCTGTGTATTGTCCCCCACAGTATTGTGTATACTCTCGTCCATGGTATTGTCTATTGTTTTGGTAATTGTATTGTATATTGTCTCCTATAGTCTCGTAAATATTATTGCTCAATGTCTCGTCACTCAACATGTTTTATAGACTCATCTCTAGTCTAGCTTCTGAACTCGTCTAAAGTAATGATTGCCTATAATCTTGTCTTAGCTATAATCTTATTCATAGTCTTGTCTATCGTTTCGTCAATTGTCTTATATATTGTCTCCTATATTAGTCTTACTCATAGTCTTGTCTATTGGCTCGTCCATAATATCTTTTCTAGTCTCGTCTCTAGCTTTTGAACTCGTCTAAAGTAATGATTGCCTATGGTATGCCCCATTGTCCTGTCCATAGTGTTGTATCGGTTTTTCTATAGTCTCTGCCATTGTATTGTCTATGGTCACGTCCAGAGTATTGTCTTGTCATTATCTCCATTAGTCCATTGCATCGTCCATAGTCTTGACTTACGTCTCGTAAATAATCTTGTCTATTGTATCCCATAACCTTGTCTATAGTCTCTTCCATAGTATTGTCAATAGTCAGTATCGTCAATTGTCTTGTCTATAGTATCTTTTACAGTCTCGTCTTAAGTATTTTCTATAGTCTTGGCCACAGTATTGTTTCGTCTTTAGTGTTGTATCTAGTCATATCTCTAGTCTCGTCTTTAGTATCGTCTTTTGTCTCGTCTCTGGTCTCCTCTATAGTCTCTTCTTTAGTCTCTTCCTTAGCGTCCCTAGCGTAGTCTCTGGTCTAGTGTATAATTTCGTCTCTAGTTTCGTCCCTAGTCTCGCATTTAACCTCATTTCTAGTGTCGTATCTAGTCTCGTATCTGTCTCTTATCTAGTCTCGTCTCTACTTTTGGCTCTAGTCTTGTCTCTGGTCTCGTTTCTAGTCTCATTTCTAGTCTCATTCCTAGTCTCGTCTCTAGTCTCGGCTCTAATCTTGTCTCTAGTCTCGTATCTAGCCTCGTCTCTAGTATCGTATATAGTCTCTTACCTAGTCTCGTCTCTAATCCCGTATATAGTCTCTTATCTAGCCCTGTTTCTAGTCTACTATCTAGTCTCGTCTCTAGTCTTGTCTCTAGTCTTGTCTCTAGTCTTGTCTCTAGTCTCGTCTCTAGTTTAGTATCTAGTCTCTTATCTAGCCTCGTATCTAGTCCCGTATCTAGTCTCTTATCTAGTCTCGTCTCTAGTCTCGTCTGTAGTCTCTAATCTAGTCTCGTCTCTAGTCTCGTACCTAGTCTCTTATCTAGTCTCTTATGTAGTCTCGCCTCTAGTCTTGTCTCTAGTCTCTTCTCTAGTCTCGTCTCTAGTCTTGTCTCTAGTCTCGTATCTAGTCTATTATCTAGTCTCGTCTCTAGTCTCGTATTTAGTCTCGTCTCTAGTCTAGTACCTAGTCTCTTATCTAGCCTCGTCTCTAGTCTCGTATATAGTCTATTATCTGGTCTCGTCTCTAGTCTCGTATGTAGTCTCTAGTCTCGTCTCTAGTCTCGAATTTAATCTTGTCTCTAGTCTCGTATCTAGTCTCCTATCTAGCCTCGACTCTAGGTTCTTATATAGTCTCGTATCTAGCGTCGTCTCTAGTTTCTTATATAGTCTCCTCTCTAGTCTCGTCTCGTATTTAGTCTCGTCTCTAGACTAGTATCTAGTCTCTTATTTACAGTCTCGTCTTAAGTATTTTCTATAATCTTGGCCATAGTATTGTTTCGTCTCAAGTCTTGCATCTAGTCATATCTCTAGTCTCGTCTTTTGTCTCGTCTCCAGTGTTGTCTCTGGTCTCCTCTATAGTCTCTTCTTTAGTCTCGTCTCTAGTCTTAGTCTCTTCCTTAGCATCCCTAGCGCAGTTTCTGGTCTAGTGTATAGTTTCGTCTCTAGTTTCGTCCCTAGTCTCGCATTTAACCTCTTTTCTAGTGTCGTATCTAGTCTCGTATCTGTCTCTTATCTAGTCTCGTCTCTAGTTTTGGCTCTAGTCTTGTCTCTGGTCTCGGTTCTAGTCTCGTTCCTAGTCTTGTCTCTAGTCTCGGCTCTAATCTTGTCTCTAGTCTCGTATCTAGTCTCTTATCTAGCCTTGTTTCTAGTAGCGTATATAGTCTCTTATCTAGTCTCTGGTCTCGTTTCTAGTCTCTTATCTAGTCTTGTCTCTAGTCTCGTATTTAGTATCGTCTCTAGTCTCGTCTCCAGTCTAGTATCTAGTCTCTTATCTAACCTCGTCTCTAGTCTATTATCTGGTCCCCTCTCTAGTCTCGTTTCTAGTCTCGTTCCTAGTCTCGTCTCTAGTCTCGATTCTAATCTTGTCTCTAGTCCCGTATCTAGTCTCTTATCAAATCTCGTCTCTAGTCTCTTATCTAGTCTCGTCTCTAGTCTCTTATCTAGTCTCGTCTTTAGTCTCGTCTCTAGTCTCGTCTCTAGTCTCGTCTCTACTCTCGTATCTAGTCTCGTATCTAGTCTCGTCTCTAGTCTCGTCTCTAGTCTCGTCTCTAGTCTCGTCTCTAGTCTCGTCTCTAGTCTCGTCTCTAGTCTCGTCTCTAGTCTCGTCTCTAGTCTCGTCTCTAGTCTCGTCTCTAGTCTCGTCTCGTCTCGTCTCTACTCTCGTATCTAGTCTCGTATCTAGTCTATTATCTGGTCTCCTCTCTAGTCTCGTATCTAGTCTCTTATCTAGTCTCGTCTCTAGTCTCGACTCTAATCTTGTCTCTAGTCTCGTATCTAGTCTCGTATCTAGTCTCCTATCTAGCCTCGTCTCTAGTTTCGTATATAGTCTGTTATCTAGTCTCTTCTCTAGTCTCGTATTTAGTCTAGTATCTAGTCTCTTATCTAGCCTCGTCTCTAGTCTAGTATCTAGTCTCTTATCTAGTCTCGTATCTAGTTTCTTATCTAGTCTCGTCTCTAGTCTCTTATCTAGTCTCTAGTCTTGTCTCTAGTCTCGTCTCTAGCCTCGTATTTAGTCTCGTCTCTAGTCCCGTCTCTAGTCTTGTCTCTGGTCTTGTCTCTTCTCTAGTCCCGCATTTAGTCTCGTCTCTAGTCTAGTATCTAGTCTCTTATATAGTCTCTAGTCTCTTATGTAGTCTCGTCTCTAGCCTCGTATTTAGTCTCGTCTCTAGTCTCGTCTCTTGTCTCGTCTCTAGTCTTGTCTCTAGTCTCGCCACTAGTCTCCTCTCTAGTCTGGTATCTAGTCTCGTCTCTAGTCTCCTCGCTAGTCTTTACTCTAATCTTGTCTCTAGTCTCGTATCTAGTCTCGTATCTAGTCCCGTATCTAGTCCCGTATCTAGTCTCTTATATAATCTCGTCTCTAGTCTCGTATCTAGTCTCGTCTCTAGTCTTTACTCTAATCTTGTCTCTAGTTTCTTATATAGTCTCTTATATTGTCTCGTCTCTAGTCCCGTATCTAGTCTCTTATATAGTCTCGTCTCTAGTCTCGTATCTAGTCTATTATCTAGCCTCGTCTCTGGTCTCCTCTCTAGTCTCGTTTCTAGTCTCGTTTCTAGTCTCGTCTCTAGTCTTGTCTCTAGTCTCGTCTCTAGTCTCGTATCTAGTCTCGTCTCTAGTCTTTACTCTAATCTTGTCTCTAGTTTCTTATATAGTCTCTTATATTGTCTCGTCTCTAGTCCCGTATCTAGTCTCTTATATAGTCTCGTCTCTAGTCTCTTATCTAGTCTAGTATCTAGTCTCTTATCTAGCCTCGTCTCTGGTCTCCTCTCTAGTCTCGTTTCTAGTCTCGTTTCTAGTCTCGTCTCTAGTCTTGTCTCTAGTCTCGTCTCTAGTCTCGTATTTAGTTTGTCTCTAGTCTCGTATCTAGTCTTGTCTCTAGACCACTCTCTAGTCTCGTATTTAGTCTTGTCTCTAGTCTTGTCTCTAGTCTTATTTCTAGTCTCGTCTCTAGTCTCGTATTTAGTGTCGTCTCTAGTTTAGTATCTAGTCTCATCTCTAGTCTCGTATCTAGTCTCGTATCTAGTCTGTTATCATATCTAGTCTCGTCTCTAGTGTCTTATCTAGTCTCGTCTCTAGTCTTCTCTCTAGTCTCGTATTTAGTTTGTCTCTAGTCTCGTATCTAATCTTGTCTCTAGACCACTCTCTAGTCTCGTATTTAGTCTCGTCTCTAGTCTTGTCTCTAGTCTTATCTCTAGTCTCGTATCTAGTCTCCTATCTAGCCTCGTCTCTAGTTTTTTATATAGTCTCGTCTCTAGTCCCGTATCTAGTCTCTTATCTAGTCTCGTCTCTTGTCTCTTATCTAGTCGATTATCTGGTCTCCTCTCTAGTCTTGTCTTTAGTCTTGTATTTAGTCTCGTCTCTAGTCTAGTATCTAGTCTCTTATCTAGCCTCGTCTCTAGTCTAGTATCTAGTCTCTTATCTAGCCTCCTCTCTAGTCTCATATCCATTCTATTATCTGGTCTCCTCTCTAGTCTCGTTCCTAGTCTCGTCTCTAGTCTCGACTCTAATCTTGTCTCTAGTCTCGTATCTAGTCTCTTATCTAGTCTAGTCTCGTCTCTAGTCTCGTATTTAGTTTGTCTCTAGTCTCGTATCTAGTCTTGTCTCTTGACCACTCTCTAGTCTTGTCTCTAGACCACTCTTTAGTCTCGTATCTAGTCTAGTATCTAGTCTCTTATCTAGTCTCGTCCCTAGGTTCGTCTCTAGTCTCGATTGGTCTTCTTTTATAATATCGTACCTAGTCTTGTCTCTAGGCTAGTCCATAAACTCGTTTATAGTTCCGTGACATTAATAATCTCTTTTATAGTCCTGTCTGCGATCTTGTAAACTAGTTTATAGTCTCACCATATTTTAGTATTGTAGATCATTTGCATAGTTCTCTTATGCATTTTTAAAACATTTGAATTAGGTAAATTTTGTCTATCAATTGCTTTGATAGCTTTTTAAATATTAAATTATGTTAATTAATGCATATATTTTATAATCAATCTAAACAACTAAATTTTATATTTTATTTTATAAACATTTACGCTAATAGTTCAAATCAAACGTGACGTAAATTTAGTGTGAACTGGTATTTGAAAGATAGAAGAAAAAACGTCATTCCAAAAACGTGATTTCAGCAAAAAAAATATTTGCATAAATTAGAGATTAGAATTATGAATTTATTGAATAGAGTTAAGTGAACTAGTTTTTTTTTTTTTTTTTTTTTGGTGAGTGGTTTTGTAGCACCTACCTTTTTCACTTGGTTGTTGGTGGTGGGTACATCTGAATCCCATTCTGAACTTAGATCATCACTGGAAGCGTAACCATAATCACGAGGTAAAGGGACCTCTAGTAAAGATTTCGAGTACTGGGCATAGCCGGGACTGAGGCCAGCTGCGAGAGCATGGGGCGAGGGTGAACGACGATTGAGTAGAGAGTTTTTACGCATATTGGCTATGGTGTCCTTGTGGTCAAACTGGCTTCTGGGCGGTATCATGATGGTGGGTGTAGGGGGTGGGGTTTTGGTTACGGAGCCACTGGTTGAACTGAGCGCCATGCCATGGGCTTGGGCAAAGGCCATGCTAACCTTGCGGCCATGATTTAAATTTCCAGAAGACTTTTTACGCAAAGCTTTCTTGTGTTGGTGAACAGCTTCCTTTTTAGCTGGGGGTGGCACAACCTCTTCTGCAACCTCAGCCTCATCGGCTTCTTTATCCTCATCTGCCTCGGTTTCGGTGACAGTGGTATCTTCGGGGTCATCATCTTCCTCCTCATTGTCCAGTAGATCTTCCTCCGGTAGGGCTTTTGGCGGTATGGCCACTACTACCGGCACTGGCTTATTGCCATTAATTATTTCCATTTGTTGTTTTTCCTCCTCCTCAAAAGTGATATTGCTAATTTCTTCCGGTGGCACTTCAGGGAAATGCAACAGTTTTACGGTAATTTTCTTGCCCGCCTCATTGTAATACACCTCTTTGGCACTCATTTTATCAAAGTCTTCGTAGATTCTTACTTGGGGATATGCGCATAAAGACATTTTCACTGGCAGCATAACAAAATAACAATCAAGTTATTTCAACACTTTGACACATAAACTTTTTAACATTTTATTTAAGGAAATTTATTTACACTGGGTTATATTTAGTCTATAAAAGCTAAAATAAGAAAAGGGAATGTGTTTTTATAGAGGGGCTTAAACTGATATTTCCAGGAATCTATGTAGCACTTATTATGAATGTTTGAGTTTCTTAGAAATTTGCTGCAAATTCCTGTTAATAACACTTGGCTTGTCTCGTTTGCCACTTGCAGCCATGACTCACTAGCTTAAAATCCGTCTTTTAGAAATGTTTAATTCATTATATTTCTCAACTGCTGGCTTTACTTAGTATGATTTTTATAATAAACCTACTATATTTATGTAATTCTTTTTTTATATTCATTCTTTATTTGCAATTGACGTCATTAGTATTTTAATTATAACAATTAAATAAACTCGCCATTGCTAAATGTTTTTTTTTCTCTGTTTTATTTCTAATTAATCATACAATTTTGTAAATTGTATTTTTTTTTTTATTATAAATAGACTTTCAAATGGAATTTATTAAGTTTTTTTATTATGTCGGGGCAATTTATCAACGCAATCAGCCGTTTTATAAAGCGAAAAATGACAAGAAAATACAAATGCAGCTATTAAACCGTTTAAAAAGTGTTGAAATTAAATTGTTATTTTTTTTTACTTTAAACAATTGACTGCCACAC
This sequence comes from Calliphora vomitoria, assembly GCA_942486065.2. Classification (NCBI taxonomy): domain Eukaryota; kingdom Metazoa; phylum Arthropoda; class Insecta; order Diptera; family Calliphoridae; genus Calliphora; species Calliphora vomitoria. The sequence goes on from OW818032.2 coordinate 118,790,328, forward strand.
AAGTTGTAGAGCAATTAAATGAAAAATATACTGGCATCATATGAAAGATTAGGTAATTATTTAGTTTTGAAAAATGTTGTAACGGAAAACTAAAGCTTTTTGTAGGAAGCTCTAAAGGAGGAAAGGGGTTGCTCTAAACAATATGTGAAAAAACTCACATCATGAGGAAATTAAAACAGAAATGTCTCATAATTTCTTAATTTTTTTCACTTAAAAAAAAGTATTTTCTCATATTTTTTTATTTATTGAAATAATAGTTTAGAAATTGTGCAGTATTTTGTAAAACAGCTTTTGTGAAAAATAATCAGAAAAAAGCTTTTTTTCTTAAAAAGCTCTATTTAAAAAAAAAAGTTTTTTTTTATTAAAAGCTTTTTTATGATAAAAAAGTTTTTTTCTTAAAAATGTTATTCATAAAAAGCTTTTTTGTTAAATGTTCCTTTTCGGCATATTTATATTGTTGAAAGCTCTTTTTGTCCAAATATTTCTTTTATTTATTTCTACAATATAAAAAGCTTTTTTCGTCAAAAGCTTTTTTGTCTAGGAAATATTAGAAAAAAGGTTTTTTAAAAGCTCTCATTTTTGAAAACGATTTATGAGTAAAAGTTTTTTAAAAAAAAGCAGTTTTCATTCAAAAACTCTTTAAAAAAGTCGCGACTTGCAACATAATTTCTCAAAGAAGGGAACTTCAGCTGCAGCTGGACAACACAAATACTACAAGGCAGCAGTAGCAACTGCTGGCTAGACAAGTAAAGAAAGCTGCAAAAAGAGACAAAAGAAGTGGCTAGGAATAGCAGCAAAAGAGGCTAACCAGAACAACATGAGAAAAGAGACAAAAGAAGTTTCCTAGAACGGCTAGGAATAGCAGCAAAAGAGGCGGCTAGCCAGAACAACATGAAAAAACTTCACCAGACGATAAATTGTCTCACAGGAGCCAAGCAGTCGCTGATCGCAGTGGTGCACTACTAACAAACATTGATGCAAAGATGGAGAGCGCATTTCAAAGAAATTACTTACGTGATCGTAGATGAAGCTTCTAAAGACAACGAAAGAAACAACAGCAGTCCTGCAGGAAATAGCTTGAGAATATCATGAAACCTTTGAGGTATAAATGAGATAAAGTAATAAGTAATAAGTACCAGCCGAAATTCTACCGGCTGACATCGAAAGCTCAGCTGAACTTCTACTGCCTCACATCACATCAGTGTGGGAGGAAAAGAGGCGGCCTCCAATTTGGTAAAAGTGGCGATTTGAAAGATTGCAACAACTGAATAGGAATTACTGTGCTTAACACCATATACAGGATTACTTCAGTCAGAGTACAGAAAAGAATCCAAAACAAAATAGAGAACAATCTGCGAGATGAACAGGAAGTATTTCAGGTCAAATAGAAGCGGCTTAGAGCAAGACAATACTCTAGGCATTATAATAGAGCAATCTATTGAAAGGAGTACCTCCCAATATCTACTGTTCATAGACTTCAAGAAAGCTTTCAATACCATCAGACGAACTACCATATGGAAAGCATTAAGTAGGAAAGGAGTACCACAGAAAATAATTCAAATCATCAGAGCTATGTACAAGGATGCAGAACTCTTAGTTCTTCACAAGGGGAACATCAGTCAGCCATTTCATATTAACGCTAGAGTAAAACAAGGATGGCCTTTAACACCTCAACTGTTCACCATCGTGCTGGATGATATAATAAGCGAAGACGAATTACATAGAGTCTCTCACGCCAACTCCAGGATTTGTATTATGCGAGTGATGTATGTCTTCTCTCGCACAGAATCTCCAACATGCAAACGAAACTACAATTTTTGGAAAGCTTAGCGCGTAATGCTGGTCTTGAGATAAATATCAAGAAAACCAAAGCCATGCGAATTTACTGAGAACATCATGCTACAAGACCAACCAGTTGAATACGTAGATAGCTTACGTCGGAGTTCGCGAAAACAACAGCAGCAAAAAAAGCTCGTTTTATTGTATAAAAAAGCTCTTTTTATAAAAAAAGCTTTTTTCTTCAAAAACAATATTTTTTAAAAACTGTTAAAATTGGTAGATAAGCTTTCTTAAAAAGCTTTCAGTTGTGAAAACGATTTTTTAATTAAAAGCTTTTTAGAAAAAAAATCTTTTTTTGATAACCATTTTTTAATTAAAAACAATTGAAAAAAAAAACTGAAACAAGTCTTTTTTTTAAAGTTCTTAGTTCTGAAAACTATTTTTAATTTAAAGTTTTTTATATAAAAAGCTCTTTTTATGAAAAAACTATTTTCGTTTTAAAACGTTTTTTTTTAGCTTTTACAATATAAAAAGTTGTTTTTTATTAATATAGAAAATATAACTGTCAAATTATTGCACTGTAAAGGTCTATATTGGAAATTGAGCTCTTTTCAAATTATATTTAACTTTGGTTATATGCCTTTTAATATATGCCTTTTAACAGCAAAACTTTTAGTTTCTGTTTATATAGAAACAATTTTATAAACAAACAATTAAATAATTATAATTATAGTTCTTATCTTTGAACAAAAAAAAATATATATATTAATTATATTTACAAGATAAGCATGAAATATTATATAGTATAGATAGTTATAAAAAAAATTCCAAATGATTTTACACTATTCAATCTATTTCAATTTTATTTATAAAACAACACACCCTTTTATGGCTTAAATACATACCCACACGTAAACAGATTAATTGTACACAGAATTTTAATACAATTTATTTCAAAAAAATATTTTATAATATTATAAAGCAAACCGCCCACCTTTATGTTTAGCACATTTAAGACTATAAATCTTTATTTTTATCATACTTTTCTTCAAAAAACATACTTCTTTTTTAACAAACTTTGAAGTTATTTATTTATCGATAAAAAAAACACATACATATTTACATGGTCTCAATTGTTGTTGTTTTAGATATAAATTATCTATAATTTCTTTAAGCTTTATAAGATAATTATTGTTATTTATTGGACAAGGTACAGAAAAAAAATTGTCAGGTAATTTAAATTTGCAAAAAAATATATATATATAAAAGTAAACACCAAAATATGAATTATTAAACACAAAAAAAAACAATTTTAACGTAATTATCATACAATGTATATATTTATGAAATTTACATTATCTCTTTTAGCTACGGTTAATAGAAGCTTGAAATTCTTTTTTTATAATTTTAAGATATCTTTTTCTTAATGCTTGTATGTTTATATTTCAAATATTTTTTATAGCTTCAGGCATTATTGAAATTAATTTTCTCTACTCAAGTTAAAGACAGTTAGAAAGACAGGCAAATAGTGTGACAGCTCAACAGATTATAATTTTCACTAAAAATAAACATATGAGGTAAATTAAGTATGGGTTGTAAGTGGGTTGCAGATAGATACTATGGTCGACAAACACCTACTTAATAATATGTGTTTAATGGAAATTCTCAAAAAAAAAGAAAATTCTTACTATTGAATGGAAATATTAAAAAAAATTACAAGAGGCTGCTTTTCAAATAAAATTTGTCAACAAAATATGTAAACAAAGCTTTACTAGCAAAAGTTAAACTTTTAACAAAAAATTGCTTTTTTTACAAATAAATAATTTTTCAAAAAATAAAACTTTTTGGATTTTTTTTGGAAACTATTTTTTTTTTTTAAAAAAAAGCTCAAAGCAATCACATTAAATATTATTGATGTTTTATGAAATAGTTCTATTGCCAGCTTATTTATATCCAAGAATATTTAAAAATAGTTAATTGACTTCCCCGCCAATTTTGGTTTTTTTTAACTTTAAAAATCCATATCATGGGTTTTAACCAAAATTTTTTAAATGTTATTTTCGATTATGAAGAGTTTAAAATAGTCCTATTATTTACAAATAAACAAACAACTTTTTGTATTTTTTTTTTTTTAATATTTCTTCAATATTTATTTTTGAAAAAAAATATTTTTATAAAACATGACTTTTATTACTACAAAACATTGATAAACACTACTAATAAAGTCTTCTTTACATTTTTTGCTTTAATCTTATTCAGATCTAAGATTATGTAAAAATAGTTAATTGACTTCCCCTCCAATTTAGGTATTTATTAACGTTAAAAATCCATATCTTAGGTTTTAACCAAAATTTTTAAAATCTTGTTTTCGATTATGAATATCTTGAAAGACAGCTATAATTTGCAAACAAACAAACAAACAACTTTTTCCAAAATTTTTTTTTTTTTTTTGAAAAAATATTCCTTCAAAAATTTATTTTTGAAAAAAAAAAAAAAAATTATAAAACATGATTTTAATTGCTACTAAAATAACTATTAACAATATTAATGAAGTTTTGTTTTCAATTTCTGCTTTAATCTCATTCAGATCTGGGATTATGTAAAAATAGTTAATTGACTTCCCCGCCAATTTAGGTTTTTTTAACTTTAAAAATCAATATCTTAGGTTTTAACCAAAATTTTCAAAATGTTGTTTTCGATTATAAATAACTTGAAATACAGCTATAATTTGCAAACAAACAAAAAACTTTTTGTTAATTTTTTTTTTTTTTTTTAATATTTCTTCAAAAATTTATTTTTGAAAAAAAAAAAAAAAAAATTTTAAAATCATGATTTTAATTGTTAATAAAACAACTATTAACAATATTAATGAAGTTTTGTTTTCAATTTCTGCTTTAATCTTATTCAGATATGGGATATTGTAAAAATAGTTAATTGACTTCCCCGCCAATTTAGGTTTTTTTAACTTTAAAAATCCATATCTTGGGTTTTAATCAAAATTTTCTAAATGTTGTTTTCGATTATAAATAACTTGAAATACAGCTATTATTTGCAAACAAACAAAAAACTTTTTGTATTTTTTTTTTTTTTTTTTTGCAAAGAATTTCTTTCAAAATTAAAATTTCTAAAAAAAAAAATTTATAAATTTTAAAAATTTTATTAAATTGCTACAAAAACAATTATAAACAATATTAGGGAAGTTTTGTTTGAATATTTTGCTTTAATCTTATTCAAATCTAAGATTATGTAAACTATTTTTATTGACTTCCCCGCCAATTTAGGTTTTTTTTAACTTTAAAAATCCATATCTTGGGTTTTAACCAAAATTTTCAAAATGTTGTTTTCGATTATGAATATCTTGGAATAGTGCTATTATTAGCAAACAAAAAAAAACTTTTTAAAATCTTTTTTTTTTAATTTCCTAAAAAAAACATGATTTTAATTGCTATAAAACAACCTCAATTAAGTTTTTCTTATTTCCCTATAAAATAAGCTTTCTTTAAAAATGTAAGTAAAGTTTAGTAACAAAAAACACTATTATTATTTTGTAAAAAAATATTTACCATAAATTTATGCTTTAAACTCTAATACGATTTAGTATTTATTTTGGTGCGTAAATTTGTTGTAAAGATTTTGCCAAAACAATAATGTCAACAACAGCTTGTTTTAACACCATAAAACATGGGTTTAACTAAAAGTATTTTAGCAGCCACAGCTAAAGTAAATACAACAAGATGCCGCTGCAAAATGCGTGTTATCATAAATTTAAAATGACAGGCAAAATAACTTTTACCAAATTAAGCTAAATAAATTGCACTTGAAGGCCTTTGTAAACACATGGTTAACAAATAACAGCCAAAGCATTACAGTGCAAGCATTACCAGCAAGACCAGCAGCATTTTTAAGTCCAAAAAATATGTCTAAATATAATGTAAGTAAAAAAAAAGTGTTGAAAGTGAAGTCTTTATGACAACAGAGCAGTATTAATAGTATATCTGTTTTAGTATTTATTCTTTGTTTAGCAAATTGTTGTAAATTATTAACACTTTTATTAAAAATTTCATTTTAGTAGCACGATTTTATTTTAGAAACGCAAAAGATTTTTTTTATATTGTTTAGCCTTTTAATTTGATGGATTGGTCTAATTAGCTTTCGAGGCACGTTTGTTAGATTATATATACTTTTTGTTAAACTTTGTATAAGAACAACAATTTTCTCTAACCACTCTTCAGTAAAGTTGAAAAAAAAAAAACAAACAAAAATAGCAAAAATTAATCTTCAACATACATACTTTAGAGTTGTATTATTATAGCACAGACAACAACCATTTTTACTCATTCCCACAATAACTAAATCTTCACTCCGAAACGATCAGAATCAAACTCGTTCAAAAATTGCCAACTCAAAGACAGCTCTCTTATGAACCAAATCACATAGACCAACAAATATAGTATTTAGTTCTCCTGTAATAAGTCAAGAACCAAACATACCAGACTGTAGTCAAGACACTTAGTCCAGACACAAAACTAAGTTCACTCTTATTTAACAAAAGACGTATTCCACACTTAAAATTCCAAAATTTCAAGTTGTTTGTTAAAAAACTTGACAACAAATTTAAAACTTCCAAGAAAACTTAATTTTTTGATGCTTAAAAACATCAACCATCATCGGTGTAACAACATTTTGTAACTACAAAATAACCACATTGGCATTTGTATGCTTCATTTTATGACATATTCCGCGGCCAGTCTATTTTAAGTGTTATGGTTACCGGTCATATTAGCATTTCACCATTTTTGGCCAACAATGCCGGCGTAACATGCGTAAATCATTGAAACGCCACACAAACATGTCAGCCAGCAAATGAAATGATCACATTTGTGGCTTGAAAATTAAAAAAAAAAAAAAAAAAAAAAAAAGAATACGCTTGCTTGTAAATTGTATTTGAAAAAGACGTTAAAAAACCAATAGGGAATTAATAATTTGTGGCAAAATAAGGTATTTCCTAAAGATTTATGGCTTTTTGAAAAACAAAATGTGAAAAAATATAAATTAAATAATGTACAACACAGCATACAGTGGGACAGATTAATGTATCTTTTAAGCTATACATCAAAGTGAAAAGTGATGTTTACAAACATTACTAATCAGGATGTAAGCTTTCATAAAAAAAGCTTTTAATGACCCAGTTTGGATTCACAAGATCAGCTATAGTACAACAAATATGATAATATCCACTCTGAAGCTTTTATAAGGAACACTAGCATGGAATATTTGAATATATAAAAATCTTGCAAACTATTGGTCCGATAAAAAGAAACTATGAATAAGAATTATATAAAAGGCCATAAGCTTTCAGAAAATCGAACATATAACCCTTTTGCTTGATTAAAGCCAGAGCTACCGGGTGTCAAATTTGCCTAACTCAATTGCTAAAAAAAATTTCAGAAACACTGATCAATTATTTGTTTCAAATATTTGTATTTCCTAAATTGCTGCTCCGTTGTTAAATAAGTATATATGAAGGTCATAGATAAGGTCTTAAGCTTTCCGAAAATTAAACTTTTAATCACCCTGTTTGATTACAGCGTGAGCTACAGGGTGTCAAAATTGACCATTTGCAATAAAAAAACGTTATAATAATGCTTAAACAAATGTACCTTATAACTAGTTCAACATTTGAAAGGAAATACCTATAGTGGTCATAGACAAGGTCTTAAGCTTTCAGAAAATTAAACTTGTAACCACCCTTTTTGATTACAACATGAGCTACGGAGAGTCAATGATGACCATCTGAAGTGAAAAAATAAACTATAAAAATGTTTTTAACATTTTCAAACTACTGTACCACTTGAAAGGAAATAGCTATGAGGTCATAGGCAAGGTCTTAAGCTTTCAGAAAATTAATTTTGTAAACACCCTGTTTGATTACAGAGTGAGCTACAGGGTTTCAAATTTGACCATCTGAAATTTTAAGAAACTTTATAGAAAATATTTTTAACAAATTGTACCTTCCAAACTACTGCTACATTTGAAAGGAAATAGATATAGAGATCATAGACAAGGTCCTTGGCTTACAGAAAATTAAACTTGTAACCACCCTGTTTGACTGCAGACTGAATTATAGGGTGTCAAAGTGGGAGTAAAAAGAAAATTTGTGGTCGATTTCAAAAAATTAAAAAAAAAATTAATCTTTCTTTTGAAAGATCTGGAAAAATGAGTAACAGTCATAGATAAGGATTAAATCTTTCAGAAAATAAAGTCTTTAGCCACCGTGTTTGATTACAGTCTGAGCCACAGTTCGTCAAATTTTAACATTTCAAGTGTAAAAAACATTTTAAAAAGCTCGATCTTAAACAGAGTTTGAACTAAATTTAAATCCTTACATACCAATCCTATTTAACAAACTATTATATGACAGTTTTAGAGGAGGACCTAAGCTATTAGAAAATTATTTAAACAAACCATGTTGTTTTAATAAAAAGTATGCTACAGGTTAACAAACATGTACACCAAAAGCGTTCATAACTTTTTTGTGGCCTTAAATTTACTTGCAAATAACTTTTCTTGTAATATATGGAAAAATTTCCTAAAAATTCCTGCTGATTGCCAACACTCTTAGCAAGGATAGAGTGAATAGTGTGTGTCTTTAACATACTCCTGCTAATTACAAAAAATTCTTAAAATTTGCTATAAAAAAACTAAAATTTAAAAATTTTTGAAATTTTTTTTTAAACTTTTTTTTCGCAAAATTTTGTTAATAAAACTATAACTTTCTTATCATATTTAAAAAGCTAATACCTTGAAAATATAGAAAATATGAATCCCAAAGTTTTCTCAAATGCACCCTACCTTCAGCATTGTTTGAAATTATAGAAATTTTTAAACAAAATTTTTAATCTGACTTTATTTGCAAATAACTTTTGTTTTAATATATTGAAAAATTTCCTAAAAATTTCCACTGATTGCCAACACCTTTAGGATATAGTGAATAATTTTTGTCTTTAACTTAATCCTACTAATTACAAAAAATTCTTAAAATTTGCCATAAAAAACTAACATTTAAACATTTTTGAAATTTTTTTTTAAACTTTTTTTTTCGCAAAATTTTGTTAATAAAACTATAACGTTCTTAACATATTTCTAAAGAAAACACATCAAAAATATAAAAAAATTAAATTTATTCTGGATTCTGAAATACACCCTACCTCCAGCACTGCCTGAAAGTATGCAATTTATGAACAAAATTTCAAGTTTGCAATAGAAATGGAGTGCTTTCTATTTTAGTTTTTTTCGCAACATTTTGTTAATAAAACTATAAATTTCTTATCATATTTCTTAAGAAAACACATTAAAAATATAGAAAAATCAAATTTAGCGTGGATTCTCAAATGCACCCTATCTTCAGCACTGTCTGAAAATTTGAAATTTTTAAACAAAATTTCAAGTTTGTTAGTTTACAACAGAAAAGTTATGCTTTCTTTTTAACATTTTGTAACCTTTTATTAAAGATAAATATTTTTAGAAGTAAATGCATTAACATTTTTTCCGTTTGCCTCAAAAAGTTTAACAAAAGAGCTAAATTTGTCATTGTACCTAAATTTTCAAGAGACCCATGTTTGAGTTAAAGAAATATTTCACAAAAACTATTTTTCTTAACAAAAAAAGAAAATTCCAATTCCTATTTTATTGCTCTATAAAATATATAAAAATCATTTAAATACCTTTCAAAAATACGAAAATATTTAGATTGAAATTTAAGTAAAAATTTAAAATTTTTTTAAAATTTTTTCTTTGTAACATTGAAAGTATTTATACATTTATGAAGAGTTGATAAAATTCCCTAACTAATGATATATAATTAAACTACCTTCTCTTTAAAACATGGCAACCAAAGGGACTTAAATGTCATACAAGCAAGTTACGTATTTAAGCAAAATACGATTACTTCTACATTTGTAAAGAAAACTCTAAAGATTCCGGAAAATATCAGTTTAACACTATTTAAACCCAAGATTTTGTAAACAGTCTTGAAAGCATTTTAAAGTTTAAAAGCTTTTTTTAAGATATTTACATTAGGGTTTGAGTTTAAATATCATGATTTTTTTAAAATTTACTTGTTTATTTATTTTTCCAGCTTTCTTGTTTCATTTATCACTGGTTATTAACTTATGCTTTGTTTTAGGTTTTTTTCTTTTCATAAAAATTATATAAAATTTCTGCACTTTCACTTGTTAATGATAATTTTTATTTTTTTATTTTTTTCTGAACGGCCTGTATTTTTATACAATTTCTCCTTTAGGCAAGTCAACAACACAAGATTTTTACACTCATATTAATTTTATTATTATTTTATTTTTATTTTTTCTTAAAGCCCATAAATAAAATTAATTAATTAATTGAGTTGGCGAAACAAAACAATTCATTCAGCAAGATAACGAAAAACATTAAAATATATATATTTTTTTTATATTTTTAAAGGGTCCCTTTATCGCTCGGATTCCCACAAAGAAGAAATGATGAGAATAAATTTTGTACTCGAGTTAAAAAAATTAAACACAGCGCCACTAAAACGTACGCACGCACGCGTTCACTGTGAAAATACAACTGAATTTTAAATTTAAGCTTGAGAGTAAATTTAGCTCACAAAGTAATAATAATCAATACAATAACAACAACAGCAACAGCAAGCAACAATATAAAATTAAAGCTCATAAACAGTCAAACCAACAAATTGTCAAAAATAATAATGAAAACACAATACAATTCAATACAACAAAAAACAACCGCAATAATAACAACAACAACATTAGCACGAAAGTAATCGCCTGGCATCGTTTTACAACAAAACATAAACAACCGCAAACCCATAACAACAACAACAACAGCAAACAAACAAAAGCCCAACCTGCCTGTATTAAAAACGATTCATATGAAAAACAACAACAACTACAAACCACTGTAATTAAAGAACTAAACACAGACAACAACACCAACAATACAAACCATAATCATAACAATAAAAACAACAACAACAATAGAAATCAATGTAAATAAAAGAAAACTTTAAAAGTAAATGAGAAAAAACCATGTCTAAGAACGTTTTCAATTACAATTTTCAAGAAAACAAGGCATGTTTAAACTAAAACGATCGTAAATACGAGTCATCAGAGATGATTTGTAGAAGCTAAACTAAATGGTACTTTTTTTTAGGGACACATTGAAAGTATTAAAAAAAAATACAAGTAAGAGTACTATATTCGGCAGTGCCTACTCTTATATACCCTTCACCATAGTATACTGCAAGATAAAAATTAAAAACAATTTTTGTGAAAAATTTTGGTGAAAAAAAAATTTTTTTAAATTTGTTGGGTAACAAAATTGTATAAAATTTTTTTTTTTTTTAAATTGGTTTAAAATTTTTTTTTAATTTTTTAAAAAAAAAAATTTTTTTTCAAAATTGGTTAAAATTTTTTTTTTTAAATTTTTAAAATTTTTTTCTTAATTTTTTAAAAATTTTTATTTTTTTAATTTTTTAAAAATTTTGACCCATTGTAGGTCCAAATTACTATAGCCTTATATACATCGTTGCAATGAACTTTGAAATATCTTTTGTTGGATATCCATATTGTCTATATTAATGACCTAGTAATCCAGATATAGATCAAAAATAGGTCATAAATCGAGGTTGTCCTGGTTTCTTACTTATATCTCAGCCATTTGTGGGTCGATTGTCTCGATTTTATATAGCAACCGAGCCGGAAGCATTCCCGACATATTGATGTCTGAATCATGTATAGAAATTATTTGTGGACTACGGAAAGTTGATTTCAACATACAGAAAGACAGACGGACATTGCTATATCGACTCCGCTATCTATAACGGTCCAGAAGATATATATACTTTTTGGGGTCGCAAATGAAAAATGTAGAAATTACAAACGGAATGACCAACTTACATATACCCTTGCCACACATGGTGAAGGGTATAATTAAAAAAAAATACTTCAGAGTGTCGAAAACTTGAAAAAGTATAAACAATTACTAAAATTCTAAATGCTTCCTAAATTTGCTAGAAAATTGATGACTTAAAAATAAGGGATTTTTTTCAAATGTTTAGCTTTTATTTTGAAACGTTTCTACAAAAAAAAAATGTATTCAAAGTATTGATCAATGTTAGCTATAATATTTTCCCATCTTTCTGGCAACATATGGATTCCGCGGCAAAAGAACTGTTCATCTTTTGAGGCCAAGACCAAATCAAGTCAAATTCACTCTGTTCCAAAGTGAAGCCTATCCCAGAGAGAGCGTTCCACATCGATCGAAACAAATAGTAGTCGGACGGGGAAAGGTCTGGCGAGGCAAAACTTCCCAACCACTTAATTCTAAATACTTTTTAACAGGTATTGTAACATGTGGCCGAGCGTTTCATGTCTGGCCGCATAATCTGCGAGTTTTTTGGTCAATGCTCGCTTCAAACGAATCAGTTGCATTCGGTAAAGGTTCCTTGTGATGGTCTGGCCAGATTTCAGCAGCTCATAAAGATAGGACTTTTTTGCTCTCACCAAATACAGAAAATTACCTTAGCGCCATGGATATTTGGCCTTGGTGTCAATTCGGCAGGTTGGCCGGGCTTCACATTCGATCTCACATTCTTCGGACAGGCAAAATCTTCTTTCAAGGTATCTCGGCTTCAATTCGTATGGTACCCAAATTCTCTGCTTTTGGATGACCCCTGCTGAATGAATGGCTCCAAATCTTCCTGGAGTAATGCCTCCAATTCTTGCTCTACAAACTTTTTTGGCTGGCCTGGGCAATCTTTGTCTTCCGAGTCAAAATCACCATTACTGAACCGCACAAATCATCTCTCGCATATTGAAACCGATGGAACACATTCACCATAAGCTTTGGTGAGCAATCGGTGTGCTTCAGAGGCGCTTTATTTCAAATTAAAGAAGTAACGCAAAACTTCCCGCATATGACGATTCGATGGTACATTTTCGAAGCAAAAAAAAAACTTTGTTGTTTACACTATAATAATCAACAATTAAGTGAGCATAAATGACAGATATGTTATCCTTCAAAATGCCATATAAGTTGATAACCACATAAACCGCCATCTTTTGTAAAACCTATATTTTTAAGTCATACACCCAATAATATTTTCTATTATCTTTTTCAATTCTAGTTCAGGTTCTAGTTTAGGTTCTAGTTCAGGTTCTAGTTTAGGTTCTAGCTCAGGTTCTAGTTTAGGTTCTAGTTCAGGTTCCAGTTCTAGTTCAGTTCTAATTCAGTTCTAGCTCAGTTCTAGTTCAGTTCTAGTTCAGTTCTAGTTCAGTTCTAGTTCAGTTCTAGTTCAGTTCTAGTTCAGTTCTAGTTCAGTTCTAGTTCAGTTCTAGTTCAGTTCTAGTTCAGTTCTAGTTCAGTTCTAGTTCAGTTCTAGTTCAGTTCTAGTTCAGTTCTAGTTCAGTTCTAGTTCAGTTCTAGTTCAGTTCTAGTTCAGTTCTAGTTCAGTTCTAGTTCAGTTCTAGTTCAGGTTCTAGTTCAGGTTCAAGTTCAGTTCTAGTTCAGTTCTAGTTCAGTTCTAGTTCAGTTCTAGTTCAGGTTCAAGTTCCAGTTCAAGTTCAGTTCTAGTTCAGTTCTAGTTCAGTTCTAGTTCAGTTCTAGTTCAGTTCTAGTTCAGTTCTAGTTCAGTTCTAGTTCAGTTCTAGTTCAGTTCTAGTTCAGTTCTAGTTCAGTTCTAGTTCAGTTCTAGTTCAGTTCTAGTTCAGTTCTAGTTCAGTTCTAGTTCAGTTCTAGTTCAGTTCTAGTTCAGTTCTAGTTCAGTTCTAGTTCAGTTCTAGTTCAGTTCTAGTTCAGTTCTAGTTCAGTTCTAGTTCAGTTCTAGTTCAGTTCTAGTTCAGTTCTAGTTCAGTTCTAGTTCAGTTCTAGTTCTAGTTCAGTTCTAGTTCAGTTCTAGTTCAGTTCTAGTTCAGTTCTAGTTCAGTTCTAGTTCAGTTCTAGTTCTAGTTCAGTTCTAGTTCAGTTCTAGTTCAGTTCTAGTTCAGTTCTAGTTCAGTTCTAGTTCAGTTCTAGTTCAGTTCTAGTTCAGTTCTAGTTCAGTTCTAGTTCAGTTCTAGTTCAGTTCTAGTTCAGTTCTAGTTAAGTTCTAGTTCAGTTCTAGTTCAGTTCTAGTTCAGTTCTAGTTCAGTTCTAGTTCAGTTCTAGTTCAGTTCTAGTTCAGTTCTAGTTCAGTTCTGGTTCAGTTCTAGTTCAGTTCTAGTTCAGTTCTAGTTCAGTTCTAGTTCAGTTCTAGTTCAGTTCTAGTTCAGTTCTAGTTCAGTTCTAGTTCAGTTCTAGTTCAGTTCTAGTTCAGTTCTAGTTCAGTTCTAGTTCAGTTCTAGTTCAGTTCTAGTTCAGTTCTAGTTCAGTTCTAGTTCAGTTCTAGTTCAGTTCTAGTTCAGTTCTAGTTCAGTTCTAGTTCAGTTCTAGTTCAGTTCTAGTTCAGTTCTAGTTCAGTTCTAGTTCAGTTCTAGTTCAGTTCTAGTTCAGTTCTAGTTCAGTTCTAGTTCAGTTCTAGTTCAGTTCTAGTTCAGTTCTAGTTCAGTTCTAGTTCAGTTCTAGTTCAGTTCTAGTTCAGTTCTAGTTCAGTTCTATTTTTTTTTTTATAATTTCTAAATAAATTTAAACTTAAATAGTAAATAGTACCCTAAAAAGTACCCTTGAATTCCACATGTTTTTTTTAGTTTTACAGTAAGAAAATTACAACAACTACACAAACTAGCAAACTGATATGGCGTACCAAGAGCTTAAATACAAACAGAGCTCTTCATTTAGAGAGAGTAACTAACAAAATGAAGCAAGAGAGCATTTTTATTTCTAAATGAGAGAGTTTGTGAGCGTGTATTATTTTTTTCAGCTTAGAAATTTAATTTGTTTAGTACGTTTTTTATCACACAAAATAAACAATTATATTTTTTTATTATTATTATTTCATTTCAATTTTTTTTTTACAATTTGTTACTGGTTTCACATTAAGTATTATTATTGTTTAATTAAGAATTTTATTAAATTTTATTTACGTTTTATTAATTAAATATTGATGGTATGGTAAGGTTTTCAATGTTTTTTTTTTAAAAAAGTTTTAATTAATATAATTTAGTAATCACATTTTGGTTAGAATTGAAACTAATAATTAAAACAGCTCAGGCGAAGTTTTGTTTAAATAATAAAGGGGTCTCTACTAGATATAAAAATTTCTTAGGGCTTCACAAAAAAACGGGAAATATATTGATCATAAACATTGTTTCCTAGAAAGTCCTTACTACACTAACTCCTAGTAATGCAGACGGTATATAGTCAACATTGAAAAACCATGCTTATCGGCTGTCATTACCAAGATTTAATTTGAATTCTAGCATTTTCTCAATATTTTTTTGATTCATTTTGTTTAAAATGTTAAAAATTATTAATCTAACCTTTCTTTCACCGTAAGAAGGTCAATTTTATTAAAGTAATTTAAAAGTTTTGCACCCTAGACTAAAATAAAATCCCTTAGTTACCGCTTGACGTCATTTGCCATTCAAACCTCGTTTGAAATCAGGAACCACACACCAAAAAATTTGTTTTTTGTATCTTATTATTTAAGTGGTTTTGTATTGAAAGTAATTCAATCAATTTAACAAAATAGCAAAGAAATTTAAATCGGCAAAAGTAACAATACCAACCACAGAATTATTAAATTACTAAAACGTAAAATAAATTTAACAAATGGAAAGATTATGAGTAAAACCAGAGAAAAAATTAAAAAAAGAACACATGATCTGGCTGATTAATTTAGAAATCTTAAAAAATTTTACATGTAAAGAAGAGAGTTAAGTAACTAGAACATTAGGCAACAGAAATGAAAAATTGTTGACATAATGCCAGCAGGACACAAGCGTTGTAAATAAGACTTTCTCTGCGGAGAGAAAGTTACACTTGACAAACTGCTAATGAAATTTGAATAATTTTGTTGGCAAATTTTGTTGCCCAGTGTTCGGTTTTTTATTTTAACCACAATTAGGAAAATTGTATCATGTTTTATAAAATAGAGTATAGATTCAGTGTTATCATAGGTAAATGATAGTCTAAGATATAATAGAAAATGTACGACGGTCATTTAAGGAAGTTTTCTGAACTAGAACTGAACTAGAACAGAACTAGAACAGAACTAGAACTGAACTAGAACAGAACTAGAACAGAACTAGAACAGAACTAGAACAGAACTAGAACAGAACTAGAACAGAACTAGAACAGAACTAGAACCTGAACTAGAACCTGAACTAGAACCTGAACTAGAACCTGAACTAGAACCTGAACTAGAACCTGAACTAGAACCTGAACTAGAACCTGAACTAGAACCTGAACTAGAACCTGAACTAGAACCTGAACCTGAACAAGAACCTGAACTAGAACCTGAACTAGAACCTGAACTAGAACCTGAACTAGAACCTGAACTAGAACAGAACTAGAACAGAACAGAACTAGAACAGAACTAGAACAGAACTAGAACAGAACTAGAACAGAACTAGAACAGAACTAGAACAGAACTAGAACAGAACTAGAACAGAACTAGAACAGAACTAGAACAGAACTAGAACAGAACTAGAACAGAACTAGAACAGAACTAGAACAGAACTAGAACAGAACTAGAACAGAACTAGAACAGAACTAGAACAGAACTAGAACAGAACTAGAACAGAACTAGAACAGAACTAGAACAGAACTAGAACAGAACTAGAACAGAACTAGAACAGAACTAGAACAGAACTAGAACAGAACTAGAACAGAACTAGAACAGAACTAGAACAGAACTAGAACAGAACTAGAACAGAACTAGAACAGAACTAGAACAGAACTAGAACAGAACTAGAACAGAACTAGAACAGAACTAGAACAGAACTAGAACAGAACTAGAACAGAACTAGAACAGAACTAGAACAGAACTAGAACAGACTAGAACAGAACTAGAACAGAACTAGAACAGAACTAGAACAGACTAGAACAGAACTAGAACAGAACTAGAACAGAACTAGAACAGAACTAGAACAGAACTAGAACAGAACTAGAACAGAACTAGAACAGAACTAGAACAGAACTAGAACAGAACTAGAACAGAACTAGAACAGAACTAGAACAGAACTAGAACAGAACTAGAACAGAACTAGAACAGAACTAGAACAGAACTAGAACAGAACTAGAACAGAACTAGAACAGAACTAGAACAGAACTAGAACAGAACTAGAACAGAACTAGAACAGAACTAGAACAGAACTAGAACAGAACTAGAACAGAACTAGAACAGAACTAGAACAGAACTAGAACAGAACTAGAACAGAACTAGAACAGAACTAGAACAGAACTAGAACAGAACTAGAACTGAACTAGAATCTAAACAAGAATCTGAACTAGAACTGAACTAGAACTGAACTAGAACCTGAACTAGAACCTGAACTAAAACCTGAACTAGAACCTGAACTAGAACCTGAACTAGAACCTGAACTAGAACCTGAACTAGAACCTGAACTAGAACAGAACTAGAACAGAACAGAACTAGAACAGAACTAGAACAGAACTAGAACAGAACTAGAACAGAACTAGAACAGAACTAGAACTAGAACAGAACTAGAACAGAACTAGAACAGAACTAGAACAGAACTAGAACCTGAACTAGAACCTGAACTAGAACCTGAACTAGAACCTGAACTAGAACCTGAACTAGAACCTGAACTAGAACCTGAACTAGAACCTGAACTAGAACCTGAACTAGAACTGAACTAGAACTGAACTAGTACTGAACTAGAACTGAACTAGAACTGAACTAGAACTGAACTAGAACTGAACTAGAACTGAACTATAACTGAACTATAACTGAAGTAGTACTGAACTAGAACTGAACTAGAACTGAACTAGAACTGATCTAGAACTGAACTAGAACTGAACTAGAACTGAACTAGAACTAGAACAGAACTAGAACAGAACTAGAACTAGAACAGAACTAGAACAGAACTAGAACAGAACTAGAATAGAACTAGAACAGAACTAGAACAGAACTAGAACAGAACTAGAACAGAACTAGAACTGGACTAGAACTGAACTAGAACTGAACTAGAACTGAACTAGAACTGAACTAGAACTGAACTAGAACTGAACTAGAACTGAACTAGAACTGAACTAGAACTGAACTAGAACTGAACTAGAACTGAACTAGAACTGAACTAGAACTGAACTAGAACTGAACTAGAACTGAACTAGAACTGAACTAGAACTGAACTAGAACTGAACTAGAACTGAACTAGAACTGAACTAGAACTGAACTAGAACTGAACTAGAACTGAACTAGAACTGAACTAGAACTGAACTAGAACTGAACTAGAACTGAACTAGAACTGAACTAGAACTGAACTAGAACTGAACTAGAACTGAACTAGAACTGAACTAGAACTGAACTAGAACTGAACTAGAACTGAACTAGAACTGAACTAGAACTGAACTAGAACTGAACTAGAACTGAACTAGAACTGAACTAGAACTGAACTAGAACTGAACTAGAACTGAACTAGAACTGAACTAGAACTGAACTAGAACTGAACTAGAACTGAACTAGAACTGAACTAGAACTGAACTAGAACTGAACTAGAACTGAACTAGAACTGAACTAGAACTGAACTAGAACTGAACTAGAACTGAACTAGAACTGAACTAGAACTGAACTAGAACTGAACTAGAACTGAACTAGAACTGAACTAGAACTGAACTAGAACTGAACTAGAACTGAACTAGAACTGAACTAGAACTGAACTAGAACTGAACTAGAACTGAACTAGAACTGAACTAGAACTGAACTAGAACTGAACTAGAACTGAACTAGAACTGAACTAGAACTGAACTAGAACTGAACTAGAACTGAACTAGAACTGAACTAGAACTGAACTAGAACTGAACTAGAACTGAACTAGAACTGAACTAGAACTGAACTAGAACTGAACTAGAACTGAACTAGAACTGAACTAGAACTGAACCAGAACTGAACTAGAACTGAACTAGAACTGAGCTACAACTATGTATTTTAAGACATATGAAATTTATTATAAGAAAACTGTCTGCGTCGTAATACTGACAACATTTTCTCTAAGAAAGCTGTCTATGTTTTCCCTCGCCAATTACAATTACTCCCTATTCCAAATCATATATTTCTGCTTCAATGTATTCCACACTAATGCATGTTGGTATGTGTATTTCTATTACTTAAAGTCAAAAACTGCTGATAAGAATATCAACAATATGAAAAAAAAACTGAAATTAAAATAAATACAAATAAACCTACAAACACATACCCCAAGCAACCATGATCATTCAATACTTTGAACGTTGAACAAAATCAACAAACAACACAATGAATTAAATGAACGATTTGAACAAAATTTACTAAAAAAAAATAAAAATAAATATATTTTAGTTCAAAGCTACGCAGTGACGTCAAACCAAAATTGTGTGTTTTTTTAACAACAAAAAAAAAAACGAATTTTTAAATAATGAAGACAAAAAAAATTAATAAAATGACAATAATAATCAAACTGTTAAATATATACATTAATATAATTTAGACACAATAAAAGTTAAACAATTGTAGAAATAATAAATTTTAAATTTGTATTATTCTTATTTTTAATAATTACCTAATAAAAGTTTAAAAATGTTTAAAATCAATTTAAATATCTAATAAATATTTATTAAATAAAGCAAAATAATACAATAAATTTAAAAAAATTACGTTATTTTTATTGATTCAAATTAAAGTGTCTTTCCTGTTTGTATGTGATGACTGTGGCCACTCTATTATGTAAACTTTAAGCGCCATCTAGTTTTGAGTAGTTTATTATCAGTGTCATGTAAGCTTACGCTGTTGGCTTTTAACAGACAAAAGCTTTATTTGTTTGTAATAAATTACAGGGTTACAAGTAAAACAAATGTAAGAAAATAAACAATAATGATTATTAGACATTATTTTTAAGGAAAAACTTTAAGAGTTTTAGGGGAAATTGTCTATAAGGCAGACGAAGTTTTCTGTAGAAAACTGACAGCGTCTAAAGATACACATTTATTTAACAAATTAACACAGTTTTCTATACGATAAATGTCTGTGTCTGAAGACACACGAAGAAACTATACACTAGACCATGGCCTCGACAGACAAAGTTTTTTATATAAAACTGACAGTAGCTGCAGTACAGACAAAGTTTTCTATACGAAAAATGTCTGGGTCTAAAGACACACAAATAAAATATACACTACACCATGGCCTTGTCTACAGTTCTGTCTATAGTCTCTTCGATATTCTCGTCTATAGTCTCGTCATTAGTCTCTTCTATAGTTCCCTCAATAGTTACTTCTATAGTCTCGTCAATAGGCTCCTCCATACTCTTCAAAAGTCTCGACTATCTTTCGTCAAGTCTCTTCTATAGTCTCATCAATAGTCTCCTCAATAGTCTCGTTCATATATCGTCAATAGTCTCGTCTATACTCTCTTCTATAGTCTCGTCTATAGTCTCGTCTATAGCTTCCTCAATAGTCTCATCAATATATCGTCAATACTCCCTTCCGTAGTATCATCTATAGTCTCGTCTATATATCGTCAATAGTCTCTTCAATAGTCTCGTCTATAGTCTCGTATATAGATTTATCTACAGTCTCCTCAATAGTCTCGTCTATATATCGTCAATACTCCCTTCCATAGTCTCGTCTACAGTCTCTTCTATAGTCTCGTCTATAATCTCTCAGTAGTATCGTCAATAGTCTCGTCAATAGTCTCATCAATAGTCTACTCAATATACTCCTCTATATATCGTCAATAGTCTCTTCCAAAGTCTCGTCTATATATCGTCAATACTCCCTTTCATAGTCTCGTCTATAGTCTCGTCAATAGTCTCGTCTATAGTCTCGTCAATAGTCTCGTCTATAGTCTCTTCTATAGTCTCATCTACAGTATCTTCTAGAGTATCTTCTATAGTCTCGTCTATATATCGTCAATAGTCTATTCCATAGTCTCGTCTATAGTCTCCTTAATAGTTTCCTTAATAGTCTCCTCAATAGTCTCGTCTATATTCTCTTCTATAGTGTCGTCTATAGCCTACTCAATAGTCTCTTATATAGTCTCCTCAATAGCCTCGTCTATAGTCTCTTCTATAGTATATTCTATAGTCTCGTCTATATATCGTCAATACTCCCTTCCATCTATAGTCTACTCTATAGCCTCTTCTATAGTATCCTCAATAGACTCTACTATAATCTCGTCTATAGTCTCCTCAATAGTCTCATAAACAGTTACCTCAATATTCTCCACTATATATCGTCAATAGTCTCTTCCATAGTCTCGTCTATATATCATCAATACTCCCTTACATAGTCTCTCTATAGTCTCGTCTACAAACTCTTTTGTAGTCTCGTCTATAGTATCTTTTTTAGTCTCCTCTATATATCGTCAATAGTCTAGTACATAGTCTCGTCAATAATCTTATATATATATAGTATCCTCAGTAGTCTTTTATATAGTCTCCTCAATAGTCTTGTCTACAGTCTTCTCAATAGTCTCGTCTATCTATAGTCTATATATCGTTAATAGTCTATTCCATAGTCTCGTCAATAGCCTCGTCACAGTCTCCTCAATAGTCTCTTATATATATAGTCTCGTCTATATTCTCTTCTATAGTGTCGTCTATAGTCTCTTCTATAGTATCTTCTATAGTCACGTCTATATATCGTCTATAGTCTCTTCTATAGCCTCGTCTATATATCGTCAATACTCCCTTCCATAGCCTCCTCAATAGTCTCTTCTATAGTCTCTTCAATAGTCTCAGCTGTAGTCTCCTCAATATTCTCCTCTATATATCGTC
Organism: Calliphora vomitoria; assembly: GCA_942486065.2. Classification (NCBI taxonomy): domain Eukaryota; kingdom Metazoa; phylum Arthropoda; class Insecta; order Diptera; family Calliphoridae; genus Calliphora; species Calliphora vomitoria. The sequence goes on from OW818032.2 coordinate 118,812,020, forward strand.
AATAGTCTCTTCCATAGTCTCGTCTATATATCATCAATATTCCCTTTCGTAGTCTCTATATAGTCTCGTGTATAATCTCTTCTGTAGTCTCGTCTATAGTCTCCTCTATAGTATCTTCTTTAGTCTCCTCTATATATCGTCAATAGCCTAGTCCATAGTCTCGTCAATAGTCTCTTATATATATAGTCTCGTCAATAGTCCCGGCTCTATTCTCTTCTAATGTATCGTCTATAGTCTCCTCAATAGCCTCGTCTATAGTCTCTTCTATAGTATATTTTATAGTCTTGTCTATATATCGTCTATAGTCTATTCTATAGTATCTTCTATAGTCTCGTCTATATATCATCAATAGTCCCTTCCATAGTCTCGTCAATAGTCTCTTCCATAGTCCTGTATATAGTCTTGTATATAGTCTCGTATATAGTCTCCGTAATAGTCTCTTCTATAGTCTGCTCAATAGTCTTCCCAATAGTCTCGTCGATAGTCTCCTCAATAGTCTCTTATATATATATAGTCTCCTCAATAGTCTCGTCTATATTCTCTTCTATAGTGTCGTCTATAGTCTCGTCAATAATATCGTCAATAGCCTCGTCTACAGTTTCGTCTATGTATCGCCAATGCTCCCTTCCATAGTCTCGTCTATAGTCTCTTCTATAGTCTGCTCAATAGTCTCGTCTATAGTCTCCGCAATAGTCTCTTCTAAAGTCTGCTCAATAGTCTTCTTAATAGTTTCGCCTAAGTCTCCTCAATAGTCTCATATATATATAGTCTCGTCAATAGTCTCGTCTATATTCTCTTCTATAGCGTCGTCTATAGTCTCCGCAATAGTCTCTTCTATAGTCTGTTCAATAGTCTCCTCAATAGTCTCATCTATATTCTATTCTATAGTGTCGTCTATAGTCTCGTCAATAATCTCGTCTATAGCCTCGTCTACAGTCTCGTCTATAGTCTCTTCTATAGTCTCGTCTATAGTCTCCTCAATAGTCTCGTCTATCTATCGTCTATCTCTCGTCTTCTATGGTCTTCTCTAAAGTCCCGTCAATACTTTCGTCTATAGTCTCTTCCATAGTCTCGTCTATGCTTCTCAATAGTCTCGTCAATATATCGTCAATAGTCTCTTCTATAGTCTCGTCTATAGTTTCCTCAATAGTCTCGTCTATATGTCGTCATTAGTTTATTCGATAGTCTCGTTTATGCATCGGCAATAGTCTCTTCCATAGTCTTGTCAATAATCTCATCTACAGTATCCTTAATAGTCTCGTCTATATATCGGCAATAGTATATTCCATAGACTCGTATATCATCTCGTCTATAGTCTCGTCAATAGTCTTGTTAATACTCTCCTCACTGTCTCGTCTATAGGCTCGTCAATAGTCTCTTCTATAGTCTTGTATTTAGTCTCTTCTATAGTATCGTCTATACTCTCCTCAGTAGTGTCGTCTATATATCGTCAATAGTATCTTCTATAGTCTCCATAGTCTCTTCAATAGTCTCGTCTATAGTCTCGTCTATAGTCTCTTATATATTCTCCACAATAGTATCGTCTATAAGTTGTCTCTTCTAATCTCGTCTGTAGTCTCTTCTATAGTCTCTCGTATAGTCTTTTCTATAGTCTCGTCTATAGTCTCATCAATAGTCTCGTCAATAGTCTCGTCTACAGCCTCGGCAATAGTCTCGTCTATTGTCTCTTCTATAGTCTCGTCTATAGTCTCTTCTGTAGTCTTGTCTAAAGTCCTGTCAATAGTTTCGTCTATAGTCTCGTCTATAGTCTCTTCTATAGTCTCGTCTATAGGCACTTCAATAGTCTCTTCTATAGTCTCGTCTACAGTCTCCTCAATAGTCTCGTCTATAGTCTCTTATATAGTCTCCTCAATAGTATCGTCTATAAGTAGTCTCTTCTATTCTCGTCTATAGTCTCTCGTATAGTCTCTTCTATAGTCTCGTCTATAGTCTCCTCTATAGTCTCGTCTCTTCTATAGTCTTGTGTAAAGTCCTGTCAATAATTTTGTATATAGTCTCTTCCATAGTCTCGTCTATAGTCTCTTATATAGTCTAGTCTATAGTCTCGTCATTAGTCTCTTCTATAGTCTCGTCAATAGTCTCTTCTCTAGTCTCATCTATAGTCTCTTCTATAATCTCGTCTATAGTCACTTCAATAGTCTCGTCTATAGTCACTTCAATAGTCTCGTCTACATATCGTCCATAGTCTCGTCTATGATATCTTCTATAGTCTCGTCTAAAGTCTCGTCAATAGTCTCTTCTATAGTCTTGTATATAGTCTCTTCTATAGTATCGTCTATAGTCTCCTTAATAGTCTCGTCTATAGTTTCTTCTATAGTCTCTTCTTTAGTCTTCTTCATAGTCTAGGTATAGTCTCGTCATAATCTCGTCTATAGTATCGTTACTCAAAGAAAACTGTCGATGCTTTTTTTTGTTTTGCATAGAAAAAAAAAAAAAACTGTCACAGTTTTGCTTTATTAAACTGTCTCGATCTTAAGACAAATGACTTTAACAAACTCCAATGGTTTTTTGAAAGTAAAAAAACCCCAATCTGGCTTGGTTAATTAAAAATATATTTCCTTTACTCTCTAGACAATCACATTTTATTTTTGTCATTTTCTTAAAATTTTCTAATAAATAATAATTCTTAAATTTATCAATTACTTATAGCGTTTTTTTTATTTTTTTCAATTTTTTTGTTTGTTATTTATTTCCAATATTCTGCATCATTAAATCATTAAATATTATTTATAATAGTTTAAATTCCCATAATAGCTTTACGATACAAGAAGCTCTTTGCATTAACATAAATTTTGCATACGAACATGTTTGAACAAGTGCCTTTAACTGGGCCCAAAAACAACTAACAAATAACATAAGAAATACTCATATAACACAAGCAATTAAATTTATAGAGGAGCAACAGCTACAAAAAAAAAATAAAATAATAAAAAATCGATACCACTAAGAGTAATTTTTTGTAGTGATAGAAATGAAAGGACAGACGGACAGGCAGACAGACAGGTGAACAGTGTTAGTTGTATGCTAAATACCATTGAACAGCATTGAAATGTTTTTTTTATTAACGACCACCATGTGTAGCACCTTCTGTGGTAACCTCCTGCCGTTTTTTTCGGTAACTGTAGTCCTCCTTCTGTGCCTTGTCCTCCTGCTGCTCTCTTCGCCTCTTCCTTTTATGATGTTGTTGTTGCTTTATGTATTTGCCACGATTTTTCTGGGTTTTTTTTCTTTTTCTTTCTTATTTTAAAATTTTTGTTAAGCCGCTCTCTATAAATTCCCATTGACATTTCAAATGCAACATATTCATTTACATTCCTTATACTCGTACATATTGCCTGTTGCAACGTTCGTGGCTGGCCCATTTATTTATGCGGCAACTGCCAGCGAGTTGCATTACATTTCAGGCGCCACATAATACACATTCATTGTAGCTTTAGTAGGGGCTTAAACATACAAACACACCAACAGTATGGTTAAAATATATAGCAGTATTTTGAGATAAAACAAGCAATGTTAGGAATGAAACGATTTTTTCTCAAAGGAAGAGTGCTAATTATTAAATAACAACTGTTATATAGTTGATTTGAAAAAATGTTGTTTAAAAAATCTTGATTAAAACTCAGTTTATTATTATTTTTTGAAAAGAAATAATTAAAATTTCATATTATTGATAATTTTGCTATTTATGTGCCCTCTGCTGTTTTTAATAAATAGAAAATAATGCAAGTTTTCTGCATATTTTTAGTTGATAATGTATTTTCCATGGTTATATTTAGAAAAAATAAAAATTTTGGAAAATGTGCTATTTATTTAACCACTGCTGTTTATTAAAAATCATAATTTCTCTCAAGTTTGTAACACAGACATTTTATTTTATTCAAACCATGTAAAAACATAAAACTAAAAAAAGTTCTTCAAAGGTGCTACTTTTTTAACCTCTGCTGTTTCTAGTTAATAAACTATAAATAATGTTTTCTTTAGGTTTTTAGTTCAAAATATATTGTTCATGAATTTTTTAGAGAAAAATTTAAAAATTTTTCAAATGTGCTATTTATTTAAGCTGTGCTGTTTATTGAAAAACATCATATTTACAAGATTTTTTTAAAGACATTTTATTTTGTCCAAAAAATAATAACAAAAACACTAAACTAAACAATTTTATCAAAGGTGCTATTTTTATAACCACTGCTGTTTCATTCAAATGAACTATAAAGCATGTTTTCTTTATGTTTTAAATTCAAAATATATTTTTCATGGATGTTTTATGTAAAAAATAAAAATTTTTGAAGATGTGCTATTTATTTATCCTGTGCTGTTTATTAAAATTATTATTTATTTTTTATTTATTACACAGAATATATATTTTATCCATAAAATAGTAGTAATAAAACAAAACTAAACAATTTTATCAAAGGTGCTATTTTTTTAACCACTACTGTTTGCTTGAAATTGCCTAAATATAATTTTTTTGGTAAACATATCACTTAAATATATGAAAAATCTAAATTAAATTTATTTTTTAAGCAAAAATTAAGAATTTTTATAATGGTGCTATTTTTTTAAACACTGCTGTTTGCTTCAAATGTTATAAAATTTATGTTTTTGGTAAATATATCACTTAAATAAATGAAAAATCTAAATTAAATTTATTTTCTAAGAAAATGTTAACGATTTTAATAATGGTGCTATTTATTTAACCTCTGCTGTTTGCTTCAAATTGCCTAAAAATAATTTTTTTGGTAATTAGATCACTTAAATATAAGAAAAACAAAAATTAATTTTATTTTCTAAGAAAAATATTAACGATTTTCTTGGTGTTGTTACTTATTTAACCTCTGCTGTTTCTTTCAAATGTTATAAAATTTATTTTTCTTTCAAATATATCACTTAAATATATGAAAAATAAAAATTAATTTTATTTTATAAGAAAAAAATAACAATTTTAATAATGGTGCTATTTATTTAACCTCTGCTGTGTCTTTTAAATGGCCTAAAACTCATAATTTTTGTATATTTATCTCTTAAATAAATGAAAAATATAAATTAAATTGATTTTCTAAGAAAAAGTTAACGATTTTAATAATGATGCTATTTGTTTAACCTCTGCTGTTTGTTTCAAATGGTATAAAATTCATGTTTTTGGTTAATATATCTCTTAAATAAATGGAAAATCAAAATTAAACTTATTTTCTAAGAAAAATTTAACAATTTTAATAATGGTGCTATTTATTTAACCTCTGCTGTTTCTTACAAATGGTATAAAATTCATGTTTTTGGTTAGTATAACACTTAAATATATGAAAAATCAAAATTAAATTTATTATCTAAGAAAAACTTAACAATTTTAATAATGGTGCTCTTTATTTAACCTCAACTGTTTGTTTCAAATGGTATAAAATTCATGTTTTTCACTTAAATATATGAAAAATCAAAATTAAATTTATTTTCTAAGAAAAACTTAACAATTTTAATAATGGTGCTCTTTATTTAAAATTCATATGTTTTTAAATTGATCTCACAACATGTTAAAAAGGATAAATTACAGTCTTATTTTAAGGAAAATTAACATTTTAACTTAGTTAATCTCCGCTGTGATGCTGAAGAAAAGTATTTTCTTAAAAATTTCTTATTAAATTCGAAGAAAATTATAATTTTTCAAGATGTGCTACTTAGTTAATCTCTGCTGCTGTTCTAAAAATTAAATTTATTCCACGAATTTAAAGGAATAAAGCATTATCCTAAAAATTTCTTAATAAATTCAATGAATATAAAAATTTATCAAGATGTGCTACTTAGTTAATCAAAGCTGTTGTTGTAAAAATGCAATTTATTTCATGAATTCAAAGGAATAAAGTATTTTCCTAAAAATTTCTTATTAAATTCAAAGAATATAAAAATTTATTAAGAAGTGCTACTTAGTTGCTCTCTGCTGCAGTTGTAAAAATATTCTATATTCCATTAATTCAAAGGAATAACTTATTTTCCTAAAAAGTTCTTATAAAATTTACAGGAAATAATAATTTATTAAAATGTTCTACTTAGGTGCTCTTTGCTGCTGTTCTCAAAATACCATTTATTCCACGAATTCAAATGAATAAGGTATTCTCCTAAATATTTCTTAATAAATTCAATGAAAACAATAATTTTTCAAGATGTGCTATTTAGCTAATCACAGCTGTATACATAAAAATAAAAAAGTCCAAATACTAATTTCTATTTAAGTTAATTATTAATCAATTATTTACATTTTTAAGAAAAAACAAAATATTTCAAAAGTTGTGCTACTTATTTGTTCTTTGCTGTTTGTTCAAATTTAAGGTTAAATTAAAATGTTTCATATAAATTAAACAAAAATAAGTTTCGTATTGGTTTTTTAAAGAAATATTAAAATTTCACCAATTGTGCTATTTAGTTGAACTAAGCTGTTGATGTAAAAAAAATATTTCTGTAATCATTTTTAAAGGAAAAGCTTAACTTGTCCATAAATGTCATTAAAACCACCAAAATGCTAAAATTTTCTAATTGTGCTACTTAATTAACCCCCGCTGTAACAATAAAAACTTATTTTTATACGATTCTAAACAAAAACATATTAAGTTTTGCCAGTTGTGCTCTTTAGTTTACGATTACTGTAAATAAATTTTCACCAAAAATGTATATGCCTGTCACCACATTGTGCTACTTCTTTGTCCTCTAATGTTGGTTTAAAATATATAATCCTGACACCCCATGATGCTATTTCTTTACCCTGTATTGTTTATTTAAAAATTAAATTTCTTTAACTTTTACACCTGCTTAAAATATTAATTTTAAGCTGCCTACATCTGTGCTATTTTTACGCCCGCTGCCACCAAATACAGACTACAGTTTCCCCCTCTTTAATATTTGTTCATACATACAACACAAACAACAAACAACATAAACAACAACAAAATCACACTTATCATTTCTTCAACATTATTATTATCGTACAAGTATGACTTACAACACTTGACTGTTGCACATACAGCAGACATCGATCGCTGTGTCTGTTGTGTGCTCTGTTTCCAGACGTAGATAAGTTTGCGTTTTGGAAGCTATAATTTGCCAAGTGTTACAAAAAAGAAAAAAATAAAGAAACAGAAACGCACAACAGACACTCCTTAACAGAAGGAGGAAGCAATTCAGTGTGTGGCAGGGCCAACACAGGTTAATTAGTTGTTAAAATTATTATTTACAAATGGAAAAATTTGTTCATAGATTAAAAACGAACAGCTTTTAATCAGTTGACATTTGAGGTGAATAAACAATATTGCCAGATTAGAGAATTTGAATGTTAAAACAAGAAATTTGATATTAATGTGGATATAGTATTTAAGTAGGCAATATACTATAGTCTAGTGAATAGTCCATAGACTATAGTTAAGTGAATAGATTATAGACTGCTGTTAAGTGTATAGCCTCGTTTATAATATGGTCCATAATCGTGTTTTAATTTGTTCTATAGATTCATCAACAATTTGAAAGACATCTACGATTTGGTCAGTAGTCTCATCCATAGTTTCATCTATGGTTCGGTCTTTAGTGTCTTCTATGGTTTTGTCTATAGTCTATTCTATAGCTTGGTCTATAGTCTCGTCTATGGCCTGTAGAATGGTCTGTAGTCTTATCTATAGTATGGAATATAGCCTTGAGTATAGGTTGGTATATAGACTCGTCTATGTTTTGGTCTGTAGTATCGTCTATAGTTCGATTAAAGTCTTTTTTATAGTTTGATCTATTGTCTCGTCTAAAGTCTCGCTTACAGTTTGGTCTAAAGCATCGTTTATAGCGTGATTTTGACTCGTTTTAATTTGGTCTACAGACTAGTCTATAATCTCATCTGAAGTTTGGTCTTTAGTTTCGTCTATAGTTTTGTCTATAGACTCCGATGATTTGGTCTGTAGTCTCATCTATAGTTTCGTTTAAAGTTTTATCTATACACAGGTCAGTCGTCATCAATAGTTCGGTCTATTGTCTCGCATATGGTATCGTTTCTAGTCTGATTTCTAGTGTCGTTTCGTCTCGCGTTTAGTCCGGTCTCTAGTCTAGTCTCTCATGTATTTAGTGCCGTCACTAGTTGCGTCTCTAATCATGTCCTTAAACTCGACATTAATACTCAGTAGTATAATCTCGTTTAGTCTATAGTCTCGTCCCATCTATAGACATATCCCATCCATAGTCTCGTCTCATCCATAGTTACGTATCAACTATGTGCTCGTCTCATTTATAGTATCGTTTTATCTATCGTATTATCCATATATTGTTTATGCTCGTCTATATTCATTATAGTCTCCTCCCATCTATAGTATAGACTTATATATAGTCTCGTCCCATCAATAGTCTTTTTTTATCTAAAGTCTTGTATCAGCTATAGTCTCGCCTCTAGTCTCGTCTCTAGTCTAGTCTAGTCTCGTCTCGTCTCGTCTCGTCTCGTCTCGTCTCGTCTCGTCTCGTCTCGTCTCGTCTCGTCTCGTCTCGTCTCGTCTCTCGTCTCTAGTCTCGTCTGTAGTCTCGTCTCTAGTCTCGTCTGTAGTCTCGTCTCTAGTCTCGTCTGTAGTCTCGTCTCTAGTCTCGTCTCTAGTCTCGTCTCTTGTCTCGTCTCTAGTCTCGTCTCTAGTCTCGTCTCTAGTCTCGTCTCTCGTCTTTAGTGTCGTCTCTAGTCTCGTCTCTAGTCTCGTCTCTAGTGTCGTCTCTTGTCTCACATCCAGTCTCGTCTTACTCTCGTCTCTAGTCACGTCTCTAGTCTCGTCTCAAGTCACGTATCTAGTCTTGGATCTAGTTTTGTCTCGTATCTAGTCACGTCTCTAGTTTCGTCTCGAGTCCAGTATCTAGTCTTTTATCTAGTTTCTTCTCTAGTTTCGTCTCTAGTCTGGTATCTAGTCTACCCTCTAGTCCGGTATCTAGTCCCGCCTCTAGTCTCGTCTCTAGTCTCGCCCCTAGTCTCGCCCCTAGTCTCGTCTCTAGTCTCGTCTCTAGTCTCGTCTCTAGTCTTGTCTCTAGTCTCGTCCCTAGTCTTGTCTTTAGTCTCGTCTCTAGTCTCGTCTCTAGTCTCGTCTCTAGTCTCGTCTCGTCTCGTCTCTAGTCTCATCTCTTGTCTCGTCTCTAGTCTCGTCTCTAGTCTCGTCTCTAGTCTCGTCTATAGTATCGTCTCTATTCTCGTCTCTAGTCTCGTCTCTATTCTCGTATCTAGTCTCGTTTCAAGTCTCGTCTCCAGTCTCGTCTCTAGTCTCGTCTCGTCTCGTCTCTAGTCTCGTCTCTAGTCTCGTCTCGTCTCTAGTCTCGTCTCTAGTCTCGTCTCTAGTCTCGTCTCTAGTCTCGTCTTTAGTCTCGTCTCTAGTCTCGTCTCTAGTCTCGTCTCTAGTCTCGCCTCTAGTCTCGTCTCTAGTGTCGTCTCTTGTCTCGTCTCTAGTCTCGTCTCTAGTCTCGTCTCTAGTCTCGTCTCTAGTCTCGTCTCTAGTCTCGTCTCTAGTCTCGTCTCTAGTCTCGTCTCTAGTCTCGTCTCTAGTCTCGTCTCTAGTCTCGTCTCTAGTCTCGTCTCCAGTCTCTAGTCTCGTCTCTAGTCTCGTCTCTAGTCACGTATCTAGTATCGCCTCTAGTCTCGTCTCTAGTCTCGCCTCTAGTCTCGTCTCTAGTCTCGTCTCTAGTCTCGTCTCTAGTCTCTTCTCTAGTCACGTATCTAGTCCTGGATCTAGTTTTGTCTAGTATCTAGTAACGTCTCCAGTTTCGTCTCTAGTCTGGTATCTAGTCTCCCCTCTAGTCCGGTATCTTGTCCCGTCTCTAGTCTCGTCTCTAGCCTGATCTCTAGTCTCGTCTGTAGTCTTGTTTCTAGTCTCGTCTCTAGTCACGTCTCTAGTCTCCTCTCTAGTCTCGTATATAGTCAATAGGTAGTCTAGTCTATAGTTAGGACTATAGTATCTTCTATAGTTTAGTATCTAGTCTCGTCTCTACTCGACCAGTATCAATTCTCCATTCTATTTCGTCTCTAGTGTTTTCTGTACTTCGACTCTAGTCTTGTCTCTAGTCTCGTCTCTACTCTCGTCTCTAGTCACGTCTCTAGTCTCGTCTCTAGTCTCGTTTCGTCTCTAGTCTCGTTTCGTCTCTAGTCTCGTCTATAGTCTCGTCTCTAGTCTCGTCTCTAGCCTAGTCTCTACTCTCGTCTCTACTCTCGTCTCTACTCTCGTCTCTAGTCTCGTCTCTAGTCTCGTCTCTAGTGTCGTTTCGTCTCTAGTCTCGTTTCGTCTCTAGTCTCGTCTATAGTCTCGTCTCTAGTCTCGTCTGTAGTCTCGTCTCTAGTCTCGTCTCTAGTTTCTTCTCTAATCTCGTCTCTAGTTTCTTCTCTAATCTCGTCTCTAGTTTCGTCTCTAGTCTCGTCTCTAGTTTCGTCTCTAGTTACGTGTCTAGTCTATAGTTAGGAATATAGTATCTTCTCGTGTCATAATTCATTGTAAATTCTTAACAAGATCATTTGTTTTGAAAACATTTTTTTCTAAAAAAATTTTAAATATCTCTACACTTGTTGCTTTAAAGAAAAGTCCCAGTCTTAGAAAAAAAAATTGTAGCAATTTGCTGCATTGAGAAAAAATAAATTTAAATGAAATGACATCATGTTTAAGCTTTGTGACAGCCTGCAGCTGTTTTTGGTCTTGCCACAAAAGGTGTCTTGTATATAAATTCAATGATTAATGATCACCCACTGATAAACTATAGTTTTTTTTTCTCTAGTTTCTTTTTTTTTTGCTAGAGATCTATCTCTATTTCAAAAAAAAAAAAATAAAAACACTTGGCTTTTGGTATCACATTTGCTTTAAAGAGGTTTTTTTTGGTATTTTCTTGCGGCAGTTATTTGTGGCAGTTTTTTGTTGTTGTTGTTGCTTTAACATGACAACCTGCCGTGTGTTGTATGTTGCGGGCAATGTAAATTGCCAAACCATATATTGGCACCACATGTATTTTCTTTCTTTCTTTTTTGTTTTTTTTTTGTTTAGTTGCGAAGTTTTCTTTAGCATTTTTCTTGGAGTTAATGAAATGTATTTATTTTTAAATGAAAGAAATATGTTAAGAGTCTTTCTGTAATTAGTTAGTAATTAGTGAAATATCTTGTTTAAAGTCAATCAATTGTTGGTGGTTTTTCTTTTTTTTTTATTTTTGGTCGTCTGTTAAGTAGAGAGGCTGGTGAGTCTTACCTTTTTCTTGGCTGCCTCGGCACTGATCACATACAAATCGACTATGCCCAGCAGGCAATCGTCACAGCGGCATACATCATCACCCAATATTAGCGACCCCAATGACCCAATACTGCTGGTGGAGTCTAATGAGTCGGTACGACGTAGTCTTGTGCCACCTGGGCCCGTAACGGATTGTGCGGCAGCTTCGATTTTACGCGCCAACAGTTGTTCCATTAGGCTACGCGGTCGTGATGATGAGGGAAACAGAGCCATGATGTTGGTAGTTTCTTTTTTCTGTTGTTGTTGTTGGTGTTGCAGTGGGATTTATAACACTCTCTTTGTTAATACAAGTTTGTTGCAATTTTAACCAAAATTTATATTGGCTATTAACACTTATGTAAGTATTCTTTGATTTCCTTTCAAAATTTTATATTTTTTCTTTATTAAGATTAATTTCAAAACATTTTGTTTGACTTTTAATAAAATGGAAAAAAAACTTAAATTTTTAAACACACTTGAAAATATACAGGGAGTCTATTTTTATGAATTCAAAAAAATTTATTTCTTCACTGCAATGTGAAAATACTTGAAAACACTTGATATTTCTACAGAATTTAAAATTTAAGTTCAAGTTTTTACAATTCCACTTGAACAATTTGGGATACTCTTTGCTTTAAAACGCCTACCACAGCTTTGGAATTTATAAACCCCGAATTAATAATATTTTGTAAACACAACTCGCACTTATTCTTTAATATTCTTACAAACTTAAGATTGTATATTTAATTGTAGTTAAGCCATAAATTACATACCTGCAAAGAAAAAGAAAGAAAATCAAGTTAATAAAATATTACAAAACATATATGGAGAGAATACAGTAAGTTAATAATCGAAATAAAAGGGTACAGTAACTTTCTGATTTAAAGCCAGAACAATTTTTCATAAACAATATATTCCGGATCTTTATAGGTTGAAGCCATGACCGCCTATCCATCTGTCTGTCTGTATGTTGGAATCAAAGACCTTTCCAAAGACGTATTTATTGGTCAGTACTCTCATCTATAGTTTCGTTTAAAATCTTATCTATAGTTTGGTCTGTCGTCTTCTATAGTTTGGTATAAATTCTCGTGTATAGTTTGGTCTCAAGTCTTGTCTATGCTTTGGTCTATATTCTCATCTATAGTTTGGTCCATTGTCTCGTTAACGTTTCGTCTATACTTTAGTCTAAAGTATCTTCTATAATTTGATATTTAGTCTTGTATCTACCCTCGCCTATAGTCTCGTATCTATTCTCCTTTCTATTTCGTCGCTAGTCAAGTCTCTAGTTTCGTCTATATAATGGTCTGTCGTCTTTAGTTTCGTCTCGAGTCTCGTTTCTAGTCTCGCCTCTAGTCTAGCATCTAGTCTCGTCTCTATTCTATTCTCTAGTCTCGTCTTTAGTCTCGTCTCAAGTTTCGTCTCCAGTCTCGTCTCTAGTATCTTCTAAAGTTTGGTATCTACTTTGGTATCTAGTCTCGTATCAATTTTCTTCTCTATCTCGTCTCAAGTTTCGACTCTAGTCTTGTCTCTAGTCTCGTCTCAAGTATCGTCTCTAGTCACGTCTCTAGTCTCGTTTATAGTATCGTGTCGTCCGTCTCTAGTCTTTTGTTGTCTGAAGTCTTGCTTCTAGTCTCGTCTAAAGTATCGTCTCTAGTCTCGTCTCTAGTCTCGTTTATAGTATCGTGTCGTCCGTCTCTAGTCTTTTGTTGTCTGAAGTCTTGCCTCTAGTCTCATCTCTAATATCGTCTCCAGGCTTATCTCTAGTCTCGTCTCTAGTCTCGTCTCGTCTCTAGTCCCGTCTCTAGTTTCGTCTTTAGTATCGTCTCTAGTCTCATATCTAGTCTTATCTCTAGTCTCGTTTCTAGTCTCGTCTGTAGTCTGGTCTCGTGTCTAGTCTCGTCTCTAGTCTCGTCTCTAGTCTAGTCTCTAGTCTCATCTCTAGCCTCGTCTCTGGTATCTTCTATAGTTGGGTCTCGTCTCGTATCTAATCTCGTATCAATTCTCGTCTCTATTTCGTCCCAAGTCTTGTCTCTAGTCTCGTCTCTAGTCTGGTCTCTAGTCAGGTCACTAGTCACGTCTCTAGTCTCGTATCAATCTCGTATATAGTTTTGTGTCATCTGAAGTCTCGTCTCTAGTCTTGTCTCTAGTCTCGTCTCCAGTCTCATCTCTAGTCTCGTCTCTAGTCTCGTCTTTAGTATCGCTCCTAGTCTCGTCTCTAGTCTGACCTCTAGTCTCGTCTCTAGTCTCACCTCTAGTCTGCTCTCGTGTCTCGTCTCTAGTATCTTCTAAAGTTGGGTATCTAGTCTCATATTTAATCTCGATTCAATTCTCCTCTCTATTTCGTCCCAAGTCTTGTCTCGTTTCTAGTCTGGACTCTAGTCTGGTCTCTTGTCACGTCTTAAGTCTCGTATCTAGTCTCGCCTCTAGTCCAGTATCTAGACTCGTCTCTAGTCTCGTCTTTAGTATCGCCTCTAGTCTCGCCTCTAGTCTCATCTCCAGTCTTGTCTCCAGCTCGTCTCTAGTCTCTGATCTCTAGTATCTTCTATAGTTTGGTATCTAGTCTCGTCTCTAATTTCGTCTGTAGTCCGGTAACTAGTCTCATCTCTAGTCTTGTCTCTAGTATCTTCTATAGTTTGGTATCTGGTCTGGTCTCTAGTCACGTCTCTGGTCTCGTATCTATCTCTATTCCTCTCTAGTAGTTGCCTCGTATCAATTCTCCTCTCTATTTCGTCCCAAGTCTCGTCTCTAGTTTCGACCCTATTCTCGTCTATAGTCTCATCTCTAGTATCTTCTATTGTTGGGTATCTAGTTTTGTATCTAGTCTCGTATATAATCTCGTATCAATTCTGCTCTCTATTTCGTCCCAAGTATTGTCTCTAATCTGGTTTTTAATCACGTCTACAGTCTCGTATCTAGTCTAGTCATGTCTCGTCTCTAGTCTCGTCTTTAGTATCGCCTCTAGTCTTGCCTCTAGTCTCGTCTCTAGTCTTGTCTCCAGCTCGTCTCTAGTCTCGTCTCCAGTCTTGTCTTTAGTATCGTCTCTAGTCTCTTCTTTAGTCTGGTCTCTAATCTGGTCTTTGGTCTCGTCTTTAGTCTGGTCTCTAGTCACGTCTCTAGTCTCGTATCTATCTCGTATCTAGTCTAGTTTCGTCTCTTATCTAGTCACGTCTCTAGTTTCGTCTCTAGTCTCGTCTCTAGTCTTTTATCTAGTTTCTTCTCTAGTCTCGTCTTTACTCTCGCCTCTAGTCACGTCCCTTGTCTCGTCTCTGGTCTCGTTTCTAGCCTCGTCCCCAGTATGTCATAAGGTGTACCTACTTCGTTGCCATGTCCCCTAAATTATATATATATATTTTTTTTTTTTTTTAAAAAAAAAAAAAGACTTTACTTAACTTTAGCATCAACTCTACACTCTTTAAAATTCCGCACCACAAATACTAATCAATAAACTTTAATTAGTTAAAAACTAAAATGTTAACTTTTCAAATAACTCTGATACAATTAGACCTTTAGAAACACAAACATGAAATAATTTTTGTACAAATAGTTGCAAAAAAAAAAAAACTAAAACTAAATAGAAAACCTTTAGCAGTTGCCAACGGCAGCACATTTATGGTCACACATTTATTTGAGGCTTAAGCAAGTTAAAGTGTCGTAGCTCACTGCGACACTTCAACGGCTGAAGCCGATGTTTGAAAAAACAAAGCACAACTATTTTACAACTGTTGAATTTTTTTTATATAATAGTTTTATTTTATTTTTATTTTTATTTTTTTAAACAAGACACTTGCCACATTTTTTCATGGCAACAAGACCGGCAATCAAAACAAATAGTTAACACCCTACTAAGTAGTTTATGACAATAACAGAAACATATGTATATTATAGACATAGATGACAGCTAGATAGGTAACTGAGAGCCAAAGATGTATATCTGTTGTAAAAAAACTAATTCGTGAACTTGCAGAACTCAAAATACTGGCTGTGTTGCTATAAGCCCTTTTACACGATCACACAAGATGTGTTTTTTACAGCTTTAACATAGCAAGAGAGCTCTCTTCATTTTTTGAAAGTCTTAAAAAAACTGTCCAAAAGTCATACGTAAAGTCTTATCGTCTAAACCAACTATATGCAGCAGGAGAGCAAAATAAGTTCTAAGGATCCAAGTTGGTAGAGGAGAAATTGTTGTCACGAAAATTCTGATCCTAAAAATTTGTTTCACTAATAAATTAATAAAAGTATAAAAAAAAGATTTAAAAAAATTTGGAAAAAAATTCGAGAAAAATTTTGAAAAAAATTCGAGAAAAATTTTAAAAAATTCGAAAAAAAAATTTTAATTTTTTTTTTGCTATAAAATTTGTGTCACTAATAAATTAAAAAAAGTATAAAAAAAAATTAAAAAAAAAATTTGAAAAAAAATTCGAAAAAGAAAATTTGTTTCACTAATAAATTAAAAAAGAGTATAAAAAAAAAATGTTTTGAAAGTCTTCAAAAAGTCTTATCTTCTAAAACAGCTATATGCAGCCGGAGAGCAAAATAAGTTCTAAGGATCCGAGTTGATAGAAGAGAAATTGTTTCCACGAAAATTCTGAGCCTAATTTCTGTTTATTTCACTAAATACAAAAATTTTTTAAAAATTAAAAAAAAAATCGAAAAGGAAATTTAAAAAAAATGTTTTTTTTTTGCCATAAAATTTGTTTCACTAATAAATTACAAAAGTGTAAAAAAATTTTATAAAAAAATTTGGAAAAAATCGATACAAAAAATATAAAAACAATTTTATAAAAAATTTGGAAAAAATTTGAAAAAAATCGAAAAAGAAATTTTAAAATTTTTTTCCCACAAAATTTTTTTTACAAATAAATTAAAAAAAGTATAAAAAAAATGTCGAAAAAAATTTTAATTTTTTTACATAAAAATTTTAGGTGAAGTGTGTTTTTTCCTTTATACATTTTTTTTCACCAAAAATTTGTGTTTCACTAATAAATTAAAAAAAGTATAAACAAAAAAATAAAAATTTTGAAAAAAAAAATCGAAAAATAAATTAAAAAAAAAAATTTTTTCCACAAAATAAAAAAAAATTTTGAAAAAAATTTTAATTTTTTTACATAAAAATTTTAGGTGAAGTGCGTTTTTTCCTTTATACATTTTTTTTCACCTAAAATTTGTTTTTCACTAATAAATTAAAAAAAGTATAAACTAAATTTTAAAAAAATTTTTAAGAAAACTTTAAAAAAAATTTTGAAAAAAAAATCGAAAACAAATTTAAAAAATTTTTTTTTCCACAAAATTTGTTTCATTAATAAATTAAAAAAAGTATAAAAAAATTTGGAAAACAATTTTTGAAAAAAAATTGAAATTTTTTTAAATAAAAAGTTTTGGTGAAGTGTGTTTTTTCCTTTATAAATTTTTTTTCACCAAAAATTTGTGTTTCACTAATAAATTAAAAAAAAAAGTATAAAAAAAATTTTAAAAAATTTTTTTTAAAAAATTTTGACAAAAAAAATTTTAAAAAAAATTTTTGAAAAAAAATTTTTAAAAAAATTTTAATTTTTTTACATAAAAATTTTAGGTGAAGTGTGTTTTTTCCTTTATCAATTTTTTTCACCAAAAATTTGTGTTTCACTAATAAATTAAAAAAAGTATAAACAAAAAAATAAAAATTTTGAAAAAAAAAATCGAAAAATAAATTAAAAAAAAATTTTTTTTACACAAAATTAAAAAATAAATATTGAAAAAAGTTTTGAAAAAAATTTTAATTTTTTTACATAAAAATTTTAGGTGAAGTGTGTTTTTTCCTTTATACATTTTTTTTCACCAAAAATTTGTGTTTCACTAATAAATTAAAAAAAGTATAAAAAAAATTTAAAAAAAAAAATTAAGAAAAATTTATATAAAAATTTTGAAAAAAAAAAAATCGAAAAATAAATTAAATTTTTTTTTTTCCACAAAATTTGTTTCATTAATAAATTAAAAAAAGTTTAAAAAAAATTTTGAAAAAAATTTAAATTTTTTTAAATAAAAAGTTTTGGTGAAGTGTGTTTTTTCCTTTATAAATTTTTTTTCACCAAAAATTTGTGTTTCACTAATAAATTAAAAAAAGTATAAAAAAAATTTTAAAAAAAAAATTAAGAAAAATTTATATAAAAATTTTGAAAAAAAAAAAATCGAAAAATAAATTAAATTTTTTTTTTTCCACAAAATTTGTTTCATTAATAAATTAAAAAAAGTTTAAAAAAAAATTTGAAAAAAATTTAAATTTTTTTAAATAAAAAGTTTTGGTGAAGTGTGTTTTTTCCTTTATACTTTTTTTTTCACCAAAAATTTGTGTTTCACTAATAAATTAAAAAAAAGTATAAAAAAAAATTTTGAAAAAAAAATTTGAAAAAAAAAATTTTGAAAAAAAAATTTTTTACATAAAAAGTTTTGGTGAAGTGTGTTTTTTCCTTTATAAATTTTTTTTCACCAAAAATTTGCGTTAATTTCTGCCTTCGGTTTAGATCTCACAAAATAAAAATTTTATTTCTGCAATATTGATTGAATATGAAGAATGTAACTCCTTAAAAGTTTACAAATCATCTGATATCTTACTTTATGGAGCATGCATTTCTTTTTAGTTGAATTCTTGAGAAATTATTATTAAAACACTGATTTAATTTAGTTCACCAGAAACATATTGACAACATTATACCAACAGCTAGTTAAGAAATAATTAAATTACTGTTTTCCCAGAATCCTCACTTGATACAGATACACCATTGAAATACCTTTAAGAAAACCTTAAGCTAATTGGTAGCTGAGACCAAAAATGTACAAAGAAATCTTTTTGTAAAATTTTCTTCACTCACTCATTCAATCGCTAGCTCACTCACTATTGTTTAATAATTATGACCATACATATATCATTATTATGCATCTAACTTAATTACCACTTAATAACTATAAATATGGCATACAAATGATTACAAGTCAAATACTGCACGTACTTTATAGCAAACAGTAACACAGGGCCTACATTCCCCATGCTGTATGTGCTTAGTGTACACCCAATAAATGATGAGTGCAATGAGAGTCATAGATACACTGGCAACTGCATTAATATGAGGTTTTATGGCTGTCATAACTTTGGTTATGACTACTTATAAAACCAATACATTTAAATGCCCAATGACAGGCAACTAAATGTAAACAGAAATGCCTCTTTTTAATGATGCTCTGTAAGACCTGACGATCATGCTGATGATGATGATGATTATCTTCCACACAATTTATGCAGACATTGAACGATTTATAAAAAAATAAAAAAAATACAACATTGCTGCAGGAATTGACAGAAAGAAATAGTTGAAATTATTTAAAGTGGCCATAAATGTAAATAATTATAAAATTTTAAACTGATTAATTTGTCATAATTAACATTTATAGCCACTGAAATAAGGAAGAAAATTCCTTTAAAAAAGCAAATATAAAAAAAACACTCACAACTTAATTACTTTTAATCGAAGGAGTTTTTGTCCAAAAAAAAAAAAAAAAAACTGCAGCATAAATTCCCAAACATATAAAGTAAAACTTCACCACTCCTTAAATTAATATTGCTTTGTTTGCTGGTTGGTGTTTTTTCTACACTTCTCTTTGCAAATAGTAGATAAAATTATAAGAAAATGATTGTAATTAATTAAATTGTTAATGACAACTTAACAAACTTACTGCCACTAAAGACACATAACAAAGACGTTGGAGGAAAAAAAAACCAACAAATAAACAAACATATGAAAAATAACATAGTTACCAGTCGTTAAAAGAAACAACAAACCTTTATATGGTATTATTGATCATATTTCTTAAATGAAAAATTAATTAAAATGTCTTTTGGTAGAGGTTTGTCATTTAGTGGGCTAAAGAAAAAAAAAATATTAAAAAGAAAACCCACCACAACATTGTGGATTTATTGTTTAAATAATAAGTAATCGTTATTAAAAACATAATTTTAAAAGAATGCGGTTACTAAAAGCTTAAGGAAACATACATATGTCACCTAAAAATCAAGTCTATTCATAAATTGGATGTATGACTTAAAAATGAGGGATTTACAAAATATGCTTTTTGTTTTTAATAACTTATATGTTAGTTATTGAACATTATACTAAAAACAACAACAAAGGAATTTTGTATCAACACAGCGTCATATGCGGGAAGTTTCGTGAATGTGTTTCATTGGTTTTAACCTGCGAGAGATGATTTGTGTGGTTTAGAAGTGGTGGTTTTGACACGGATGACAAGGATTGCAAGATTTGGAGGCATTATTCCATGAAGATTGTTGTCAAACTCAACAAGAGCTTTGCAAAATCATTGGGAGCTACTCAAGCAATAACTTCAAAACGTTTGCGAGCAGCAGCAGGGAAATTGGATACCATACGAATTGAAGCCAATGCTTGAGCAGCAGCATCCATCCAAAAGCAAAGAAATTGGGTTCCATACGAATTGAAGCCGAGAGAACTTGAAAAACGATTTTACATGCCCGAAATAATGCTTGAACGCTATAGAAGAATATCATTTTTGCACTGAATCTTTACTGGAGATGAAAAAAGATTCGAAGCGTAAGAGATGGTATGTGAAGACCAAGAATCATGCAAATTGTTGTCAAACTCAACAAGAGCTAGCAAAATCTTTGGGAGCTACTCAAGCAGCAATTTCAAAACATTTGCGAGCAGCAGGATTCATTCAAAACAGGGAAATTGGGAGACCTTGAAAGACGTTACAGCAAATAAGGATCGATTACGATAACGCGAATCATAAGAGATGGTATGTGAAGACCAAGAATCATGCAAATTGTTGTCAAACTCAACAAGAGCTTGCCAAATCTTTGCAAGCTACTCAAGCAGCAATTTCAAAATGTTTGCGAGTAGTAGGATACGTCCAAAAGCAGGGGAATTGGGAGACCTTGAAAGACGTTACAACATCCGATATGATGCTTAAACGCTATAGAAGAAAATCTTTTTTGCACTGAATCATTACTGGCGATGAAAAATGAATCCATTACAATAATCCGAAGTGTAAGAGAACGTACGTGAAGCCCGGCCAACCAGCCGAATCGACACCAAAGCCAAATATCCATTGTGTTAAGACAATGCTCTGTATTTGGTGGGAGCAAAAGGGTCCTATCTATTATGAGCTGCTGAAATCTGGCCAGATCATCACAAGGAACCTGTACAGAATGCAACTGATTCGTTTGATGCCAGCTTTGGCTTAGAATATGCGGCCAGACATGAAAGAAGTGGTTAAGAAGATTTGCCTCACCCGCTTTATAGTACAGACCTTGCCCCATCCAACTACTACTTGTTTCGATCGATGCATAATGCTCATTCTGGGATACACTTCACTTTGGAACACAGTATCCGACTGCTACTTGTTTTGATCGATGCAGAACACTCTCTGCAATACGCTTCACTTTGTAACAGAGTATCCGATATTGGCTTGATTCGTTCTTGGACTAAAAAGATGAGCAGTTCTTTTGCCTCGGAATCCTTATGTAGCCAGAAATATGGGAAAAGGTCATACCTAGCAACAGTCACTACTACAAATTTGAAAAAATTTCGCATTTTTAAGTCATACACCCAATAACAATGCCAATCTAAGCTATTGAGATGATGTGAACTGTCCACCCAGACGGTGATATTTCACCACGTTAGACTTTTTCTTGTTAGATTTTCGTAAGTCGCTGGTCTATGCAAATAAGCCACTCAAACCACAGAAACCCTCAAATCCAATAAAACCCATGCTATCGTTCAAATTTAGCCTGATTTATTCGCCATAGTCATGGAAATTTCAGATTCACACCACCCCCAGCAAAGCTGCGTGCCTTGTTAAATGAAACACATGTTTTTGGAGCTCTGTACACTTTGTCCAACGTCGCTCCAAACCACAACAACCCTCAAATCCAACAAAACCCATGCCATCGTTGAAATTTTGTCTGAATCATAAGCTAGAGTCATGGAGAATGAGACATTTCGGATTCACACCACCCCCAGCAAATCAGCGTGCCTTTTTAAATGAAGCACAGGTTCTTGGAGCTCTATACACTTGTCCAACGTTGCTCCAAACCACAACAACCCTCAAATCCAACAAAACCCATGAAATCATTCAAATTTAGCATGATTTATTCGCCAGAGTCATGGAAAATGGGACATTTCGGATTCGCACCCCCCCCAGCAAAGCTGCGTGCCTTTTTAAATGAAACAGATGTTTTTGGAGCTCTATACACTTTGTCTAACGTTATTCCAAACCACAAAAACTCTCAAATCCAACAAAACCTATGCCATCGTTCAAATTTAGCCAGATTTATTCACCAGAGTCATGGAAAATGGGACATTTCGGATGCGCACCACCCGGAGCAAAGCCGCGTGCCTCATTAAATGAAACACATGTTTATGGAGCTCTATATACTGCCCAACGTTGCTCCAATGTTTTTTTTTCTCCATTACCCCTCTTGGAAGCATATGGCTTCCACAAAGTATCTCCAACTTTTACCATTTGTCACAGTTGTTTTCGCGTCTTCCCATGTAAGATTTCATTGTACTAGTTCTTGGAGTATCGTGCATCTCCATGTATTCTGTGGGCGACAACAGCTTCTTTAGCATTGAGGATTCCACTCTAGTGTCATCCTTGTTATATTTTATTTTATTATTTCTGATAGTATGGCCGATCCACTTCCATTTCCCATGTAAGATTGCACTGTACTAGTTCTTGGAGTATCGTGCATCTCCATGTATTCTGTGGGCGACAACAGCTTCTTAAGCATTGAGGATTCCACTCTAGAGCCATCTTTGTTATATTGTCAGGATTCTTTCTGATAGTATGGCCGATCCACTTCCATTTCCCATGTAAGATTGCACTGTACTAGTTCTTGGAGTATCGTACATCTCCATGTGTACTTTGGCCGACCACGGCTTCTTGAGCATTCCACTCTAGCGCCACCTTTGTTATATTGTCAGGATTCTTTCTGGTAGAGTATGGCCGATCTACTTCCATTTCCTATGTTTTATTTGTGTTGGTATGGATTCCTCGTTGGTATGGTCCTGAGATTCGCGTTGCTGACGTTGTTAGGCCAGAATATTTTTCATATGATTCTGCGGCACTTGTTGATGAATACCTGTAGCTTTTGCATGATGGTGTTCGATACTAACCAGGTTTCACTTCCGTACAACAGAGTAGACTTTACACATGTGTCGAATATTCTAAGCTTGGTTCGTCTGGATAATGCTGTACTGCCTAGATAGCTTTCTACATATTCAATTGGTTGGCCTTGTAGCCTAAAATAATATTGTTAATTCTCATAATTTCTTTATATTTATCTCAAGTTCAACACTGCGTGATAATCTTTCCAAATCTCCAACATGCAAGCGGAATAAGAAGATTCCGGATAATCCAAATCCCAGAGTTGGCGTGAGAGACTCCATGTGATTCGTCTTTCCTCTAAACAGACTTCACTTATGATGTCATCCAGCTCTATAGTGAATACCAGGGATGATAGGGAGCATGCTTGTTTTACTCCAGCGTTTGTGTGAAATGGTTGACTTTTATTCCCGTTGAGAAGAACAGAGAGATTTGCATACTCGTACATAGCTCTGAAGATTCGAGTTATTTTCTGAGGTACTTCTTTTCTTCTAAATGCTTTCCATTCCATGGCATTTCTCCAATTTTTTGATGCCTTCCAAAAAAACAGATTTGTCGAGGTCATCAAAATAGGTATTTGTTTGAGATATGATTTCATCGTTTGAGTCAAATCTCTTTCTTCAGGTTTGGAAACAAGAAATAGTCACTTGGGACTAAATTCGGAGAATAGCGCGGAAGAGGCAGCATTTCATAGCCTAATTCATGGATTTTTGCTATGGAAACTGCACAAGTAAGCAAACACGGCAGCCATCTTGCGGAAAACTTTCTCATACCCAAGTGATCATTCAAAATTGAAACCACTGAGCCATGTGAGATACTTACAGCTTTCACAATCTCTCGCACTTTCAATTTCCAATCGACCAACCCCATATCGTTATTTGGGTGTAGAGACCGCAACTGGGCATCCAGAACGCTTGACATCTAACATTTGTTACTTGTTTTTTCTAACAACTTTTTCTTTTCTCTATAACTTTACATATAATTCCTTTCCAAATTGTGTTGTTCTTCTTTTTCAAAACACAAATCTTCAGACACCAAACTTCACTCAAATGTCTGTTTGGTTATGTCAATGAATAAATGCAAAAACAACTCAATTGTAATACAGTTTTCAATACCAGAAATCAATTGCAGATCTCAAACTCTACAATTTAATAATAAACAATTCACATTTTTTACTTATTTTCATATATATATATAATAAACTCTATATGTATATGGACAAAATTGACAACATTTAGAAAAGATAATCGCCACAAAGTCCAAACAGACAGAACAATGGTTAAACAAGCTGTTGAACGTACGTGTTGGACTAACTGACTATTCAAATTGTTGAAAGTGTGGAAAGCAAAAATCACACAAAATTTAAATAAATGTCTGGCACTTGTAAATAAAACAAACACAAAAATTCATAAGATTGTATGGAAAAGATGTGGGAATTAAACAACAAATAATACTACAGAAAATAAAAAAAAAACAGACAAACAAATGCTAAAGATTTTAAAAAAGTTTTAAAGACATTCAAAAATGAAAAACATAACTAAAAGAAAAATTTAGGTTTTAGACAAATTGTCTTTGTTTGTGCCAATAAGAGGTGACATACATGTCTGTAAGTCATGGCAAAGGTTACAAACAAAACATGAAATTTGAATGCTGGTGGGGTTTTTATACTCTACACCATGAGGTTTGGTAAGGTTTGTCATTAGCTTTGTAATTTTTCATTTAAAATCAGTCCATATGTATGTTGAACTCAACTTTCCAAAGTCTCTAAATAACTTATATACATTATTCATACATCAATATATCCGCTATAGCCCCGCTTAGGATGCTATTCAAATTCAGGAAAATCGGCCCACAAATGGCTGAGATATAAGCAAAAAACCACGAATGTCACGTTTGTGATATTTTAGATCTATTTATGGATTGATGATAGATATTTCAAAGATCTTTCCAACGACGAATATAATGCCACAGAAATTCGGTCCGACAACGTATTGGTGAAGGGTATATAAGATTTTTCGTAGCCAATTATAGCTCTCTTACTTTTTCTATGTTAAACTAATTTTTGTTGAATTTATGCATTTGTTTATTTATGTATTTGTTTGTTGCTTCAAATTTAGCATAATATTTGGTTTTAAGCTTTCAAAGCCATTAATTTTCTTTAAGAAAATAAAAAAAAAGTTAATAGTTTTAAATGTCAGTAAAACCAATTGCTGTAACAAATTACTGCCGGTAAGAAACAAATATTTGAAATGGAAAACAAACAAAGACAAACAGCATAAAGACACCCTACAATCATAAACCCTAGAGTTAAAAGGAATAGAAATTAAAAAAAACGAATTAGCCTTTGTCACTGACAGTAACATAGACTATGACTAGACTATGACTAGACTATGACTAGACTATGACTAGACTATGACTAGACTATGACTAGACTATGACTAGACTATGACTATGACTAGACTATGACTAGACTATGACTAGACTATGACTAGACTATGACTAGACTATGACTAGACTATGACTAGACTATGACTAGACTATGACTAGACTATGACTAGACTATGACTAGACTATGACTAGACTATGACTAGACTATGACTAGACTATGACTAGACTATGACTAGACTATGACTAGACTATGACTAGACTATGACTAGACTATGACTAGACTATGACTAGACTATGACTAGACTATGACTAGACTATGACTAGACTATGACTAGACTATGACTAGACTATGACTAGACTATGACTAGACTATGACTAGACTATGACTAGACTATGACTAGACTATGACTAGACTATGACTAGACTATGACTAGACTATGACTAGACTATGACTAGACTATGACTAGACTATGACTAGACTATGACTAGACTATGACTAGACTATGACTAGACTATGACTAGACTATGACTAGACTATGACTAGACTATGACTAGACTATGACTAGACTATGACTAGACTATGACTAGACTATGACTAGACTATGACTAGACTATGACTAGACTATGACTAGACTATGACTAGACTATGACTAGACTATGACTAGACTATGACTAGACTATGACTAGACTATGACTAGACTATGACTAGACTATGACTAGACTATGACTAGACTATGACTAGACTATGACTAGACTATGACTAGACTATGACTAGACTATGACTAGACTATGACTAGACTATGACTAGACTATGACTAGACTATGACTAGACTATGACTAGACTATGACTAGACTATGACTAGACTATGACTAGACTATGACTAGACTATGACTAGACTATGACTAGACTATGACTAGACTATGACTAGACTATGACTAGACTATGACTAGACTATGACTAGACTATGACTAGACTATGACTAGACTATGACTAGACTATGACTAGACTATGACTAGACTATGACTAGACTATGACTAGACTATGACTAGACTATGACTAGACTATGACTAGACTATGACTAGACTATGACTAGACTATGACTAGACTATGACTAGACTATGACTAGACTATGACTAGACTATGACTAGACTATGACTAGACTATGACTAGACTATGACTAGACTATGACTAGACTATGACTAGACTATGACTAGACTATGACTAGACTATGACTAGACTATGACTAGACTATGACTAGACTATGACTAGACTATGACTAGACTATGACTAGACTATGACTAGACTATGACTAGACTATGACTAGACTATGACTAGACTATGACTAGACTATGACTAGACTATGACTAGACTATGACTAGACTATGACTAGACTATGACTAGACTATGACTAGACTATGACTAGACTATGACTAGACTATGACTAGACTATGACTAGACTATGACTAGACTATGACTAGACTATGACTAGACTATGACTAGACTATGACTAGACTATGACTAGACTATGACTAGACTATGACTAGACTATGACTAGACTATGACTAGACTATGACTAGACTATGACTAGACTATGACTAGACTATGACTAGACTATGACTAGACTATGACTAGACTATGACTAGACTATGACTAGACTATGACTAGACTATGACTAGACTATGACTAGACTATGACTAGACTATGACTAGACTATGACTAGACTATGACTAGACTATGACTAGACTATGACTAGACTATGACTAGACTATGACTAGACTATGACTAGACTATGACTAGACTATGACTAGACTATGACTAGACTATGACTAGACTATGACTAGACTATGACTAGACTATGACTAGACTATGACTAGACTATGACTAGACTATGACTAGACTATGACTAGACTATGACTAGACTATGACTAGACTATGACTAGACTATGACTAGACTATGACTAGACTATGACTAGACTATGACTAGACTATGACTAGACTATGACTAGACTATGACTAGACTATGACTAGACTATGACTAGACTATGACTAGACTATGACTAGACTATGACTAGACTATGACTAGACTATGACTAGACTATGACTAGACTATGACTAGACTATGACTAGACTATGACTAGACTATGACTAGACTATGACTAGACTATGACTAGACTATGACTAGACTATGACTAGACTATGACTAGACTATGACTAGACTATGACTAGACTATGACTAGACTATGACTAGACTATGACTAGACTATGACTAGACTATGACTAGACTATGACTAGACTATGACTAGACTATGACTAGACTATGACTAGACTATGACTAGACTATGACTAGACTATGACTAGACTATGACTAGACTATGACTAGACTATGACTAGACTATGACTAGACTATGACTAGACTATGACTAGACTATGACTAGACTATGACTAGACTATGACTAGACTATGACTAGACTATGACTAGACTATGACTAGACTATGACTAGACTATGACTAGACTATGACTAGACTATGACTAGACTATGACTAGACTATGACTAGACTATGACTAGACTATGACTAGACTATGACTAGACTATGACTAGACTATGACTAGACTATGACTAGACTATGACTAGACTATGACTAGACTATGACTAGACTATGACTAGACTATGACTAGACTATGACTAGACTATGACTAGACTATGACTAGACTATGACTAGACTATGACTAGACTATGACTAGACTATGACTAGACTATGACTAGACTATGACTAGACTATGACTAGACTATGACTAGACTATGACTAGACTATGACTAGACTATGACTAGACTATGACTAGACTATGACTAGACTATGACTAGACTATGACTAGACTATGACTAGACTATGAGACTAGACTATGACTAGACTATGACTAGACTATGACTAGACTATGACTAGACTATGACTAGACTATGACTAGACTATGACTAGACTATGACTAGACTATGACTAGACTATGACTAGACTATGACTAGACTATGACTAGACTATGACTAGACTATGACTAGACTATGACTAGACTATGACTAGACTATGACTAGACTATGACTAGACTATGACTAGACTAGACTATGACTAGACTATGACTAGACTATGACTAGACTATGACTAGACTATGACTAGACTATGACTAATGACTAGACTATGACTAGACTATGACTAGACTATGACTAGACTATGACTAGACTATGACTAGACTATGACTAGACTATGACTAGACTATGACTAGACTATGACTTGACTATGACTAGACTATGACTAGACTATGACTAGACTATGACTAGACTATGACTAGACTATGACTAGACTATGACTAGACTATGACTAGACTATGACTAGACTATGACTAGACTATGACTAGACTATGACTAGACTATGACTAGACTATGACTAGACTATGACTAGACTATGACTAGACTATGACTAGACTATGACTAGACTATGACTAGAGACTATGACTAGACTATGACTAGACTATGACTAGACTATGACTAGACTATGACTAGACTATGACTAGACTATGACTAGACTATGACTAGACTATGACTAGACTATGACTAGACTATGACTAGACTATGACTAGACTATGACTAGACTATGACTAGACTATGACTAGACTATGACTAGACTATGACTAGACTATGACTAGACTATGACTAGACTATGACTAGACTATGACTAGACTATGACTAGACTATGACTAGACTATGACTAGACTATGACTAGACTATGACTAGACTATGACTAGACTATGACTAGACTATGACTAGACTATGACTAGACTATGACTAGACTATGACTAGACTATGACTAGACTATGACTAGACTATGACTAGACTATGACTAGACTATGACTAGACTATGACTAGACTATGACTAGACTATGACTAGACTATGACTAGACTATGACTAGACTATGACTAGACTATGACTAGACTATGACTAGACTATGACTAGACTATGACTAGACTATGACTAGACTATGACTAGACTATGACTAGACTATGACTAGACTATGACTAGACTATGACTAGACTATGACTAGACTATGACTAGACTATGACTAGACTATGACTAGACTATGACTAGACTATGACTAGACTATGACTAGACTATGACTAGACTATGACTAGACTATGACTAGACTATGACTAGACTATGACTAGACTATGACTAGACTATGACTAGACTATGACTAGACTATGACTAGACTATGACTAGACTATGACTAGACTATGACTAGACTATGACTAGACTATGACTAGACTATGACTAGACTATGACTAGACTATGACTAGACTATGACTAGACTATGACTAGACTATGACTAGACTATGACTAGACTATGACTAGACTATGACTAGACTATGACTAGACTATGACTAGACTATGACTAGACTATGACTAGACTATGACTAGACTATGACTAGACTATGACTAGACTATGACTAGACTATGACTAGACTATGACTAGACTATGACTAGATTATGACTAGACTATGACTAGACTATGACTAGACTATGACTAGACTATGACTAGACTATCACTATATTTATTTGTAACATTCTTCTACAACAACTTTTACTATTTCATTTTTCATAGTAGCGCCCCTTAATAACAAAAAGCATACATCTGCAAAAGCAAAATTATCAATTTAAAGTTGCATAAATCTAAAAATGCTTAAGCTTGAGATAAAATCTCAGGCCAACATCTTGGACTACTTGGTCACCTTTAAGAACAGCAACAGAAACTCAACAAAAAAAAATCGCCACAAAACTAAAGACAAAATCGAAATAGATAGATATGAAATTACTTGGCAATCGGTAACATAAAATCACGTCTTTAAAGGAAAAAAAATCTTTCCTCTTTCTTCTTTTTTTTTATTTGTTGATTTTGTTTCCACACGCATTTTATTTTAAACAGAAAACTAACTAACAACAGTAAAACAGAAAACAGGATTTGAAACAGGACAGCAGTTATACAAAGAAAAGGTGGCTGGATGAAGACACTACAAAAAATAGGGGGAGTGGTGGTGGGTAACGTTAGTGCGTATTATCTTTTTAACTCGGTTGCATGCTCATGATCAATGCATTCATGTGTCGCAAAATAAAACATTTTTCAAATTGGCTGGTGTTTATGCTAACGCTCTTTGCCTTAACATCTTCTCCACAGACTTGTTCACTTTGCACTAATGGTGCAGGCCCTGCTGTTGCAGCATCACACCACCACCACCACTACTACTGTTGCACCACATTCTAATGTAAATTTTTCTTATATTTTTTTTTTCCCGCCGCGGCAGCCCGTTATGCGTGTAAAGCCACGAATTTAAAAAGAAAGAATGAACAAAATTAAATATGCACAATGTGTGCAGACACGCACCACCAAGTAAGGTCACTACTGGAAAAGAAACACCAATAAAATACTTTTTCACCAACAAATCCACAAAAAAAAAAAACGAAAAAAATAAATTATACAAAAAACACTAAAAACAATGATTTAATGCTTAGCAATTTAAGCAGCTAAAGTAAATTGCATTTATTTATAATAATTTTTCAGAAATTTTGTTCCCAACAATTTCGAAATAAGTAAATAAATAAAAGAAAGAAATATGAAATTAACCTAACAACACACAAACTAATAGTGAGAAAGTTCGTAAGCTAAACAATTCAAGAGTTTGGCTAACGAAGAAATTACTAAAACTCATAAATTTGTTAGAGAAAAAACCACAAAACTAACAAACAAACCTGGCTTGATGAAAAATTACCAGTAAAAGAAACAGCAAAATATTCTCACAAGAAAATTTCAAAGCAAACAAAAGAGTTAAGCGGCCAACTTGCTATATACTTCATTTATAAATGGCTAAATCAAAGAAGAGGAAAGCTTTTCCCTCAAGTTTATGAAGCAAACTTGAGTTATCTATATAAATATATAAATGTCTTTGTAAGTTTGTTTGTTTGTTTGTTTGTTTGTTTGTTTGTTTGTTTGAGCATCACGCCTAAACGGCTGAATCGATTTTGTTGAAATTTGGAACGTAGATAGATCCTTACTTGGAAGCGTCAATAGGCTATAACTTTTTTCAATACTTGGACCAGGAAGGGGTAAACAGGGGGAAAACCGGTAAAATTGGTACCTTTAGTTCTTAAACAATAAATACTAAACGACCGAAACGATTTTATTGAAATTTCAAACATAGATTACGACAGGGGTAGCGAAGCGCACCGGGTCAAGCTAGTTATCAAATATTTATACATTAACTAAGGCTTTGTAATATTTATTCTCATAAAACATTTCATATGATGTAGAAAAATATTCCCACAAGAAAATTTCAAAGCAAACAAAACAGTTAAGCAGCCAATAAAAAATTAGCAGGATTATTCTTGTTTTCAATGCAAAAATTAAGCCTTTATAAATGGATAAATCAAAGAAGGAAGACTTTTCCCATGAGTTTATGTGTCGAATCTTATATACTCGCCAGCCTACTTTAAAATAAAGATTCAAAATATTATATTCTTGTAAGAACCGAATTTTTGGTGAACTAGAACTGATCTAGAACTGAACTAGAACTGAACTAGAACTGAACTAGAACTGAACTAGAACTGAACTAGAACTGAACTAGAACTGAACTAGAACTGAACTAGAACTGAACTAGAACTGAACTAGAACTGAACTAGAACTGAACTAGAACTGAACTAGAACTGAACTAGAACTGAACTAGAACTGAACTAGAACTGAACTAGAACTGAACTAGAACTGAACTAGAACTGAACTAGAACTGAACTAGAACTGAACTAGAACTGAACTAGAACTGAACTAGAACTGAACTAGAACTGAACTAGAACTGAACTAGAACTGAACTAGAACTGAACTAGAACTGAACTAGAACTGAACTAGAACTGAACTAGAACTGAACTAGAACTGAACTAGAACTGAACTAGAACTGAACTAGAACTGAACTAGAACTGAACTAGAACTGAACTAGAACTGAACTAGAACTGAACTAGAACTGAACTAGAACTGAACTAGAACTGAACTAGAACTGAACTAGAACTGAACTAGAACTGAACTAGAACTGAACTAGAACTGAACTAGAACTGAACTAGAACTGAACTAGAACTGAACTAGAACTGAACTAGAACTGAACTAGAACTGAACTAGAACTGAACTAGAACTGAACTAGAACTGAACTAGAACTGAACTAGAACTGAACTAGAACTGAACTAGAACTGAACTAGAACTGAACTAGAACTGAACTGAACTAGAACTGAACTAGAACTGAACTAGAACTGAACTAGAACTGAACTAGAACTGAACTAGAACTGAACTAGAACTGAACTAGAACTAACTAGAACTGAACTAGAACTGAACTAGAACTGAACTAGAACTGAACTAGAACTGAACTAGAACTGAACTAGGACTGAACTAGAACTGAACTAGAAACTGAACTAGAACCTGAACTAGAACTAGAACCTGAACTAGAACCTGAACTAGAACTAGAACCTGAACTAGAACCTGAACTAGAACCTGAACTAGAACCTGAACTAGAACCTGAACTAGAACCTGAACTAGAACCTGAACTAGAACCTGAACTAGAACCCGAACTAGAACCTGAACTAGAACCTGAACTAGAACCTGAACTAGAACCTGAACTAGAACCTGAACTAGAACCTGAACTAGAACCTGAACCTGAACTAGAACCTGAACTAGAACCTGAACTAGAACCTGAACTAGAACCTGAACTAGAACCTGAACTAGAACCTGAACTAGAACCTGAACTAGAACCTGAACTAGAACCTGAACTAGAACCTGAACTAGAACCTGAACTAGAACTAGAACCTGAACTAGAACCTGAACTAGAACCTGAACTAGAACCTGAACTAGAACCTGAACTAGAACCTGAACTAGAACCTGAACTAGAACCTGAACTAGAACCTGAACTAGAACCTGAGCTAGAACCTGAACTAGAACCTGAACTAGAACCTGAACTAGAACCTGAACTAGAACCTGAACTAGAACCTGAACTAGAACCTGAACTAGAACCTGAACTAGAACCTGAACTAGAACCTGAACTAGAACCTGAACTAGAACCTGAACTAGAACCTGAACTGGAACCTGAACTAGAACCTGAACTAGAACCTGAACTAGAACCTGAACTAGAACCTGAACTAGAACCTGAACTAGAACCTGAACTAGAACCTGAACTAGAACCTGAACTAGAACCTGAATTAGAACCTGAACTAGAACCTGAACTAGAACCTGAACTAGAACCTGAACTAGAACCTGAACTAGAACCTGAACTAGAACCTGAACTAGAACCTGAACTTGAACCTGAACTAGAACCTGAACTAGAACCTGAACTAGAACCTGAACTAGAACCTGAACTAGAACCTGAACTGGAACCTGAACTAGAACCTGAACTAGAACCTGAACTAGAACCTGAACTAGAACCTGAACTAGAACCTGAACTAGAACCTGAACTAGAACCTGAACTACAACCTGAACTACAACCTGAACTAGAACCTGAACTAGAACCTGAACTAGAACCTGAACTAGAACCTGATCTAGAACCTGAACTAGAACCTGAACTAGAACCTGAACTAGAACCTGAACTAGAACCTGAACTAGAACTGAACTAGAACTGAACTAGAACTGAACTAGAACTGAACTAGAACTGAACTAGAACTGAACTAGAACTAGAACTGAACTAGAACTAGAACTAGAACTAGAACTGAACTAGAACTGAACTAGAAGTGAACTAGAACTGAACTAGAACTGAACTAGAACCTGAACTAGAACCTGAACCTGAACTAGAACTAGAACCTGAACTAGAACCTGAACTAGAACCTGATCTAGAACCTGAACTAGAACCTGAACTAGAACCTGAACTAGAACCTGAACTAGAACCTGAACTAGAACCTGAACTAGAACTGAGCTAGCTGCCTTGCAATCTCTTAATAAAGAGTCTTCCAAAATGGGCTTCCGAACAATTTTAAAAGAATTTTTATCAAAGTTAACGATTATCATGCTCTCAAAACTATTTTGACCATGTTATCTCCTTAATTTTTTCCCATGTCTTCTTTACATTAATCCCTCCCATTTACCATCAATCATTTTATCAATTTAAAAATCATTTCTTTCAAAAACATTTTTTACTTTTTTTGTGTGTAATTCATTTGTTTTTTTGTTTATTTCTCTCTACTAAATACTAACATGTCAGTACCATGTTGTAGTTGCAGTTTGAATTTGTTCGTTGTAATCTATGGACTTGCCAACGACATCTATGATTGTGGCTGCAGCATAGTGATCGAATGCTGTGTAAACCAGCCATGAAATATTTAGCAAATAACAGCAAATCTAAAGACAATAAAACAAATTGAAAATTGGTGGTCCAGTGGAAATAACAAGGAAATGTTATTTTTTGGATTTTAAATCAAGAAATAGCTAGAAATGTATGTATGAATAAATATGTATATTCAGTTGAAATCTTTAGGGAAATACTTTTAAATTTAGACTTAATTTATGTATGTTTTAAATCTGCATTTAACCAAATTGTATTCAGTAGTGTTTTTCACATCTTCAGTTGTATGTTTTCCCAGGTTTTCTTAATTAATTTTTTTTTATTCTGCAGTCTTTTAACATCTTCCCAAATTCTGGTTTTAATTTTATAGCCTTCACTATGAGAAGCAAGGGTTTATATAAGTTAGTCATTCCCTATGTAATTTCTATCCATAAAGTATATACATTGTGCCTCATTATAGATAGCGAAGTCGATATAGCCATGTCCCTCCTTCTGTTTGTATGTTGAAATCAACTTTCTGTAGCCCCCAAATAACTTAAATACATGTCTGATACACCAATATATCCGCCATAGTCCCGGTTCGGCTGCTATTTAAAATCGAGAAAATCGGCCCACAAATGACTGAGATATAAGAAAAAAACCATGACTACCTTTTTTTTACCTATTTTTGATCTATATGGGCTACTAAGTTATTAATATAGGCAATATGGATATCCAATGATAGATATTTGAAAGACCTTTCCAACGACGTATATAACGCCATAGTAATTTGGACCTACAATGAGTCAAAATCGGGAAACAAATTTTTTAACCCGAATTTTTTTTCACGAAAAAAATTTTTAACATAAAATCTGTTCTTAAATATAATTTTTAACTAATAAAATTGTTTTTAAAATAAAAAAAATTTTTTTGTTTTAAATTTTCCCAAAAAATTTTTTCACTAAAAAATATTTTCAAGCTTTATCTTAACATAAACTTTGGTGAAGGGTATATAAGATTCGCTACAGCCGAATATAGCTCTCTTACTTGTTTTTTTTTTTTTTTTTTTTTTTTTTGTTTTTATTTTCCTCCTCAATTCCTGTCATATACAATTTTTTCCTTAACTCTAAACAGAGTTTGACAATATTGTTTGCAAGCAGCAGAAGAAAAAAAAAATAGAAAATCTAAATAAACATGTGACATAAGTACAAATTTCGTGTAGGTTTGCAGTTCTTATGTTATGTTTAATATGAAAAAAAAGTCGACAGTTTGTTACAATTGCCCGAAATGCTGGTTCCACAGAATAAATGTTAAGAAAAAAAATAAACTCACAGCAGTTTCAAATGTCAGGCCTTTTATTTGTTCTATAAAACATGGCTAAATTAAATGGAAATTTATAATAATACAAGATTGTTTACACAACAAATGAAATAAATCATTGGAAAAAATAAACAAAAGTCTAGTACTGGTTTCTAAAAAAAAAAAAAAAAAAAAAACAATTTTACAAGAAAAGATTATTTTACTTTTTAGCCTAGACTTAATAAAGATAAGTAGAATTACGTGACAATTAGATAACACAGCTTTGAGTTTGGAACACAAACCAAAAGTAAAAGAGTTAAAATACTAAAGTTATGGACATAAGGATAATTATAAATGAGGATAACTTCCAGAATTGACATAGACATTCCGCAGCAGTTAAGCAAAAAGTCACTGTATCCCTTATAGACAGTAATTATCACTAATGTCTGATCACTAGGCTGACTCCAATTTATAAATTTTGGGTCATTTGAGTAGTATGTGCTGTTTTTAGTGCAGCGAGAAGTCAATTGGTTACTTTAGACATCCCAGGTAATCTAGCGTGAAGTCAATTGTCACTTAAGTGGCTCTAAGTAATCTGGAAAGTAGTTATTTTAACCACCAAAAGTAATCTATTGTGAAGATGCCGGAGGAAGGTTTGTTTGTAAAGCAGATATAGGGCAATTGGTTACTTTAGACCTCCCAGGTAATCTAGCATAAAGTCAATTGTCACTTAAGTGGCTCTATGTAATCTAGAAAGTAGTTATTTTACCTACCAGAAACAATATATTGTGTTATTGTACTTGTCTTTTCAACTGGCAGAAAGAACTCCATTGGTTACTTTAGACATCCCAGGTAATCTAGCATGAAGTCAATTGGAAAGTAGTTATTTTAACCACCAAAAGTAATCTATTGTGAAGATGCCGGAGGAAGGTTTGTTTGTAGAGCAGAAAGAAGTCAATTGGATACTTTATACATCCCAGGTAATCTAGTGTGAAGTCAATTGTCACTTTAGTGTCTCTAAGTAACCTACAGTGTAGTCAGTTTGAACGTATACTTGGTGCTGCATTTTAGAAAGTAGTTATTTTACATACCATAATTAATCTATGGTGGAGATGTCGGAGGAAGGTTTGTTTGTAGTGAAGAGAGAAGTCAATTGGTTACTTTAGACACCCCAGGTAATCCAGTGTGAAGTCAATTGTCACTTAAGTGTCTCTAAGTAATCTGGAAAGTAGTTATTTTAACCACCAAAAGTTATCTATTGTGGAGATGTCGGAGGTAGGTTTGTTTGCAACCTTACGATCATTGGACTTCTCTTTTTAACTGACAGAAAGAACTCAATTGGTTCCTTTATACAACCCAGGTAATCTAGTGTGAAGTCAATTGCCACTTAAGTGGCTCTAAGTAATCTAGAGTGTAGTCACTTTAAACTTTAATTCATATCTACTGGTTTTATTCTTTTTCTTTTTGCTTAAGTATACTGACATTCCATTTAACCTAGCTTGAAGTCATTTGGCACTTTAGTGTCTCTAAGTAACCTACAGTGTAGTCAGTTTAAACGGTGGTGCTGCACTTTAGAAAGTAGTTATTTTACCCACCAGAAGTAATATATTGTAAGGTTGGTTTACAAGCAATCTGTTATTGGAATTGTCTTTTAAACTGACAGAAAGAACTAAAATGGTTACTTTATACATCCCAGGTAATGTAGCGTGCAGTCAATTGTCTCTAAAGTGTCTCTAAGTAATCTAGAGGGTAGCCAGGTTAAACATTTCTTTTGTACTGCAGCAGAAGTAATCTATTATAAAGTTGGAAGCAATTGGTTATTGGACTTGTCTCTTTAACTGACTGAGTTGAGGTCAATTAGCACACGTACATGTTAAAATAACTATAGTTATCTAGCTGATCAAGTAACCAGTTAGGTAGCTAGTAAAGTAACTGACCTATGCAAGCGGTATGTGAATCCAATTCATTGACTGACTACTTTGTACCAGCTACCACACATTCTCATCGTAATCAAAAAGGGTCAATTGATTCTCTGCTTAGGTCACCCTAAGTGATACGAAAAATCTGTAGTTCCGAACTGTCACCGAGATCTGCAGGGTGTTTATGGTGTGTTTATATAAGTGTGTATGTCAGTACTAATGTCTCTGTCAATATCTATGAAAATATTTTTTTTAGGAAATTTTTTTTTTAAATTAATCAAAAAAAATTTTTTTTTTAAATTTCAATCAAAAAGATTTATTTTTAATTTTATTATTGAAATAAAATTTATGGTAAAAAAAATTTTTGTTGAAAAAAAATTCGGGTTAAAAAATATTTGTTCCGATTTTGACCCATTGTAGGTCCGATTTTGACCCATTGTAGGTCCGAGTTACTAAGACGTTACATACGTCGTTGGAAAGGTCTTTGAAATATATCCATATTGTCTATATTAATGACCTAGTAATCCATATATAGCTATAAATATAAAATAGGTTAAAAATCGAGGTAGTCGTGGTTTTTTGCTTATATCTCAGCCATTTGTGGGCCGATTTTCTCGATATTAAATAGCAACTGAACCGGAACTATAGCGGTTATATTGATATATGAATCATGTATATAAGTTATTTGGGGGTTAAGGAAAGTTGATTTCAACATACAGACGATAAGCCAGAATATATGAAAAATTTTAAAATTACAAACGGATTGACAAACCTATAGTATATATCCTTGCCTGAAGTCTGAAGGGACTCCAAAATATCCAAATATATTTTCTAATATCAAATATTTGGCTTTCTTAAAAAGTTTTAAACCTTTATTTCAATGACCTTTCTATTCCCTAATTTCATATTAAGTCGTATCCAGCTAATCTATTGTTTGCTTTAGTTCTATTGTTTGCTATTAATGTTACTATAACTGCTAAACATATCATAATCCTTATTTGTAACTATGTCAACAATAGCGGTGGTCTGGACTTTATTTACTATTGTAAATAATCCCAAAAAGAAAAAACAAGAATAGAAACTAAACAATTCTTGAAAAATCAAAACCCTAATACCTACTTCTCTTAAATGTTAGTTTAAACTTCTATAAAAGGCAACTGTTTAACCATAAATAAGGCTTGAGAGATTTCCTTTACAGCAACCCACTGATTTGTTATTGTATTATGTTATGATAATTTATGATATCCGCTATTGTACAAATAATGCACATAAATTTTAAAATCAAAAAATTTTCATTTTTTGTTTGTTTGCTTAGTTTTTTTTTTTTTTTTTCTTTCGCCAAGACAAACAATGACAAAACATTGAAAACTGTCACCCAACAAAGGCAAACGAAGGAAAATCTATAAGTGTGTAATAGGAGGCCTCTCTCTAACTACACAAAAAGATATTAATAATAAATCGTTTTGTTAAAATATTGACATGCAGCTGCCTTAAAATAACAAACAAAGCCAAAGTCAAAATACTTGACTCTATTTAAAGCTGGCGGGCTAGGCTGGCCAACAAAGTTATGAAATTAAAGACTTGGGATTTATAGGAGTTTAAGTGTGTTGGCTTTGCTCCTTAAGGCAAACAAGTAGTTAACACTTCAACATTAAAGTAAAGGAGAAAAAGACCAGCTTATTACCACAGCCAGCCTGCCTGCTAGCCTTACTTCCTTCCAATGCTATTTAAACAATAAATCCTAAAACGAAGAGAAAAAGTTTTCAATCCATCTAAAAGAAAAAAAAAAAAAAAACTATAAAAAATTAAAAAGGTATAACATTAAAGAAAAACAACCACGCTTTATAGAAAATGACATGCTCTGTGCCCAAACACACTTTTAAACTTAGTGACAGTGTCAAGAGATAATAAAAAAGGAGTACAATCAGAGAAAATGTTATTGTCAGCCGGCACTATGGCTTAGGAGAGACATAAAATAATCAAATTAAAAAAAATTAGCACAAATAGGCTTAATGCGTTACTTATATATTTGTTTCTTTAGAAAAATTGTAAACAAACAATGGATTAATTAAACAATAGGGTTGACTATAGACAATACTATGAAGGACACTCTAGACGAGTGTCGTCTATATTATTATCTTTAGTCTCCCCCATAGTCTCGTCTATAGTCTCCTCTGTAGTCACATCTACTGTTTCCCCCAAAGCCTCATTTATAGTCTCGTCTATAGTCTCATCTAGTCTCATCTAGTTTCCTCCTATAGTCTATAGTCTACTCTATAGTCTCATCTAAAGTCTACTCTATAGTCTACTCTGTAATCTCGTCCGTAATCTCATCTATAGTCTCCTCCATAGTCTCGTCTATAGTCTCGTCTGTAGGCTCATCTATAGTCTCCCACATAGTCTATTGTATAGTCTCGTATATAGTCTCATCTATAACCTTGTACATATATTCTCCTCTAGATTCCAAAATCTACATGTAGTTTTAATTTTGTCTATATTCTCACCTATAAATCCACAACTATAGTCTCATTTACAGACTCGTCTCTGGTCTCGTCTCTAGTCTCATCTCTAGTTTCGTCTCAAGTCTCGTCTTTAGTCTCGTCTCTAGTCTCCTCTCTCGTCTCTAGTCTCGTCTATAGTTTTCCCCATTGTCTCGTCTATAGTCTCGTCTGTAGTCACATCTACTGTTTTCCTCCAAGTCTCATTTATAGTCTCGTCTATTCTCTATAGTCTATAGTCTCACCCGTAATCTCGCCTATAGTCTCCTCCATAGTCTCCCCCATAGTCTCATCTATAGGCTAATCTACAGTCACGTCTTTAGTTTCGTCTTTAGTGTATAGTCTCGCCTATAGTCTTGTCTATAGTCTGATCTGCAGCCTACAGTTTCGTGTATAGTATCGTCTAAAGTTTCGTCTATAGTCTCCTCTATAGTTTTGTCTATAGTCTCGTCTATAATCTCATCTAAAGTCTCGTCTATAATCTACTCTGTAGTCTCGTCTATAGTCTCTTCCATAGTCTGATTTATAGTCTCGTCTGTAGTCTCGTCTATAGTCTCATTTATAGCCTATAGACTATATAGTCATCTATAGTCTCGAATATAGTCTCGCCTGTAGTCTCATCTATAGTCTCCTCTAGATTCCAAAATCTACTGGTAGTCTCGATTTTGTCTATATTGTCACCTGTAAAGCCGAGTCTATAGTTTCATTTACAGACTATAGTCTTGCCTATAGTCACTTCTAAGTCTCGTCTATAGTCTTGTCTATAGTCTCGTCTAAAGTATCGTCTATAGTCTCGCCTCTTCTCTAGTCTCGTCTCTAGTCTCCTCTCTAGTCTCGTCTATAGTATCGTCTCTAGTCTCGTCTCTAGTCATGTCTCTAGTCTCGTCACTAGTCTCGTCTCTAGTCTCGTCTCTAGTCTCGTCTCTAGTCTCGTCTCTAGTCTCGTCTCTAGTCTCATCTCTATTCTCCTCTCTATTCTCCTCTCTAGACACGTCTCTAGTCACGTCTCTAGTCTCGTATCTAGTATCGTCTCTAGTCTCTTCTCAAGTCTCGTCTCTAGTCTCGTCTCTAGTCTCGTCTCTAGTCCCGTCTCTAGTCTCTAGTCTCTAGTATCGTCTCTAGTCTCTTCTCTAGTCTCGTCTCTGGTCTCGTCTCTAGTCTCGTCTCTAGTCTCGTATCTAGTCTCGTCTCTAGTCTCGTCTCTAGTCTCGTCTCTAGTCTCGTCTCTAGTCTCGTCTCTAGTCTCGTCTCTAGTCTCGTCTCTAGTCTCGTCTCTAGTCTCGTCTCTAGTCTCGTCTCTAGTCTCGTCTCTAGTCTCGTCTCTGGTCTCGTCTATAGTCTCGTCTCTAGTCTCGTCTCTAGTCTCGTCTCTAGTCTCATCTCTATTCTCCTCTCTAGACACGTCTCTGGTCTCGTCTCTAGTCTCGTCTCTAGTCTCGTCTCTAGTCTCATCTCTATTATCCTCTCTAGACACGTCTCTAGTCACGTCTCTAGTCTCGTCTGTAGTCTCGTCTCTAGTCTCGTCTTTAGTCTCGTCTTTAGTCTCGTCTTTAGTCTCGTCTTTAGTCTCGTCTCGTTTCTAGTCTCATTTATATTCTCGTCTCTAATCTCGTCTCTAGTCTTGTCTCTAGTCTCGTATCTAGTCTAGTCTCTAGTCTGGTCTCTAGTCTCGTCTCTAGTCTCGTCTCTAGTCTCGTCCCTAGTCTCGTCTCTAGTCTCGTCTCTAGTCTCGTCTCTAGTCTTGTCTCTAGTCTTGTCTCTATTCTCCTCTCTAGACACGTCTCTGGTCTCGTCTCTAGTCTCGTCGCTAGTCTCTAGTCTCGTCTCTAGTCTCGTCTCTAGTCTCGTCTCTAGTCTCGTCTCTAGTCTCGTCTCTAGTCTCGTCTCTAGTCTCGTCTCTAGTCTCGTCTCTAGTCTCGTCTCTAGTCTCGTCTCTAGTCTCGTCTCTAGTCTCGTCTCTGGTCTCGTCTCTAGTCTCGTCTCTAGTCTCGTCTCTAGTCTCGTCTCTAGTCTCGTCTCGTCTCTAGTCTCGTCTCTAGTCTCGTCCCTAGTCTCGTCTCTAGTCTCGTCTCTAGTCTCGTCTCTAGTCTCGTCTCTAGTCTCGTCTCTAGTCTCGTCTCTAGTCTCGTCTCTAGTCTCGTCTCTAGTCTCGTCTCTAGTCTCGTCTCTAGTCTCGTCTCTAGTCTCGTCTCTAGTCTCGTCTCTAGTCTCGTCTCTAGTCTCGTCTCTAGTCTCGTCTCTAG
Organism: Calliphora vomitoria; assembly: GCA_942486065.2. Classification (NCBI taxonomy): domain Eukaryota; kingdom Metazoa; phylum Arthropoda; class Insecta; order Diptera; family Calliphoridae; genus Calliphora; species Calliphora vomitoria. The sequence continues at coordinate 118,854,103 of OW818032.2, forward strand.
TCTCGTCTCTAGTCTCGTCTCTAGGCTCGTCTCTAGTCTCGTCTCTAGTCTCGTCTCTAGTCTCGTCTCTGGTCTCGTCTCTAGTCTCGTCTCTAGTCTCGTCTCTAGTCTCGTCTCTAGTCTCGACTTTAGTCTCGTCTTTAGTCTCGTCTCGTCTTTAGTCTCGTCTTTAGTCTCGTCTCGTTTCTAGTCTCATTTATATTCTCGTCTCTAGTCTTGTCTCTAGTCTTGTCTCTAGTCTCGTCTCTAGTCTCGTCTCTAGTCTCGTCTCTAGTCTCGTCTCTAGTCTCGTCGCTAGTCTCGTCTCTAGTCTCGTCGCTAGTCTCGTCTCTAGTCTCGTATCTAGTCTCTCGTCTCTAGTCTCGTCCCTAGTCTCGTCTCTAGTCTCGTCTCTAGTCTCGTCTCTAGTCTCGTCTCTAGTCTCGTCTCTAGTCTCGTCTCTAGTCTCGTCTCTAGTCTCGTCTCTAGTCTCTAGTCTCTAGTCTCGTCTCTAGTCTCGTCTCTAGGCTCGTCTCTAGTCTCGTCTCTAGTCTCGTCTCTAGTCTCGTCTCTAGTCTCGTCTCTAGTCTCGTCTCTAGTCTCGTCTCTAGTCTCGTCTCTAGTCTCGTCTCTAGTCTCGTCTCTAGTCTCGTCTCTAGTCTCGTCTCTAGTCTCGTCTCTAGTCTCGTCTCTAGTCTCGTCTCTAGTCTCGTCTCTAGTCTCGTCTCTAGTCTCGTCTCTAGTCTCGTCTCTAGGCTCGTCTCTAGTCTCGTCTCTAGTCTCGTCTCTAGTCTCGTCTCTGGTCTCGTCTCTAGTCTCGTCTCTAGTCTCGACTTTAGTCTCGTCTTTAGTCTCGTCTCGTCTTTAGTCTCGTCTTTAGTCTCGTCTCGTTTCTAGTCTCATTTATATTCTCGTCTCTAGTCTTGTCTCTAGTCTTGTCTCTAGTCTCGTCTCTAGTCTCGTCTCTAGTCTCGTCTCTAGTCTCGTCTCTAGTCTCGTCGCTAGTCTCGTCTCTAGTCTCGTCTCTAGTCTCGTCTCTAGTCTCGTATCTAGTCTCTCGTCTCTAGTCTCGTCCCTAGTCTCGTCTCTAGTCTCGTCTCTAGTCTCGTCTCTAGTCTCGTCTCTAGTCTCGTCTCTAGTCTCGTCTCTAGTCTCGTCTCTAGTCTCTAGTCTCTAGTCTCGTCTCTAGTCTCGTCTCTAGTCTCGTCTCTAGGCTCGTCTCTAGTCTCGTCTCTAGTCTCGTCTCTAGTCTCGTCTCTACTCTCGTCTCTAGTCTCGTCTCTAGTCTCGTCTGTAGTCTCATCTCTAGTCTCGTTTATAGTCTCATCTATAATCTTCTCCATAGTCTCGTCTATAGTATTACCTATAGTCTTGTCTATAATCTCGTCTATAGTCTACTTTATAGTCTCATCTGTAGACTCATCTATAGTCTCCCCCATAGTCTGTCAATAGTCTCGTATCTAGTCTCGTCCCTAGTCTCGTCCCTAGTCTCGTCTCTAGTCTCGTATCTAGTCTCGTCCCTAGTCTCGTCTCTAGTCTCGTCGCTAGTTTCGTTTCTAGTCTCGTCTCGTCTCGTCTCTAGTCTCGTATCTTGTCTCATCTCTAGTCTCATCTCTAGTCTCGTCTATAGTCTCGACTCTAGTGTCGACTCTAGTCTCGTCTCTAGTCTCGTCTCTAGTCTCGTCTCTAGTCTCGTCTCTAGTCTCGTCTCTAGTCTCGTCTCTAGTCTCGTCTCTAGTCTCGTCTCTAGTCTCGTCTCTAGTCTCGTCTCGTCTCTATGCTCGTCTCGTTTGGTCTATAGTCTCTATTTATATTTATATTTTGAACCTTGATTTTTCTTAATTGAAACTCTTATTTTTCTTTTTGCCCATAGTGCTGTTGTTTTTCTTTTGTGTAGTAGAAAAGTTTGTTTTTTTTGATTTTGTAACTCATACCAGCCTCATACTGAGGCCGACCACTGCTTTTGCAGTTGATTTGAGTATTTAAACGGCAATTTAATATGGCCATTTTATAGCTGCAGCCAAAAGGTTTTTTTTTTTTTTGTTTTTGTTTTATTTTTTGTCTTTACCAAATATGATTTATTGCCTAAAATGTCATGACGCATAACATACTCTACACTCACCAAGTTTTAAACGCCGTTTTGTAAATTTAAGGCCGTTTTTTTTATGATGCTGGTTGGTTCCTACTTATAACTGAAAACAAACGCATTAATCTTTTAAATACATAGCTTCAGAGCTGATTAAGAAAACTTTAAGCTGCAAGCAATAGAAAAAGTACGCCTTAAATGGTACTAGAAGAAAAGGAGTTTTTGTCAACACTCTGCTTTAGCAGAATAACTAGCAAATAGCTGGAATGAGGCGTTGTAAGAAAATCCTAAGACCCAAAATAAAAAGAAAAGGCGCAGGCGTGAATTTGCGTGTTAATTGGACATTTTTCAAGCCGCTAATAGACTTCTCTTGGCCATGCCATTGCCATAATTTCCATATCATTTAGAAGACATACATATAAAAGCTTTTTAAGTGTCTCTTTTCAAAACAATTAAGATAAAAGGTTAATTTATGGTTTACCATAAATGTGAGCACAACGCTTCAAGTTAAATTTTTATCAAACACTTTTTTTCCACTGTATTAATTTAAAGGATTTTCTTTCTTTTTTCAGACCGATCACACTATTTGCCAATGGCAACAACTAAAGCAGAAGTCTGCTTAAATACTTGTTTTCTACAGTTTATTTTTTTTTTTTTTTCACACCTTGATTTTGTGAAGGAGCTGGCAAATATATTTGTATAATCTTGGCTTAAAATTAAATTAATTAAACACGCAATTTTTGTTCTTAGAAAGACATGTTAATGAGGCAAAATAATTAATTAGTTAAATAAATGGCAGTTGGGGAAAAGAAATAAATAAGAATGTAGATTTATTTAAAGAAATAAAATGACAACTTGAAGATAGAAATACTTAGAAGAACAAAATACTAGGAAATTCGAAATTAGATAAAAAACGAGTAAGGCAGCTATAATCGGCTGTGACGAATCTTATAGGATAAAGATTGAAAATATTTTTTGGTGAAAATTTTTTTTAACAATTTTTCTAAAAAATATTTTATTACTGAGGAAAAATAACGTTGAATACTAATTTTATGGTTAAAAAAATTTTAGGGTAAAAAAATAATTTTTTTGTGAAAAAAAATTCGGGTACAAAATGTTTTTCCCGATTTTGACCCACTGTAGGGCCAAATTACTATGGCATTATATACGTCGTTGGAAAGGTCTTTGAAATATCTATCAGTAGCTACCCATATTGTCTATATTAGTAACTTAGTTATACTGATATAGTTATAGATATAAAATAGGTCAAAAATCGAGATGGTCGTGGTTTTTTGCTTATATCTCAGCCATTTATGGGCCGATTTCCCGATTTTAAATAGTTACTGAAACGGGACTATAGCGGATATATTGATGTATGAATCATGTATGTAAGTTAATCCGGGGCTACAGAAAGGTGATTTCAACATACAGACGTATAGACGGACATGGCTATAGCGACTATAACGAGCCACAATATATAGACTTTATGGGTAAAAATTACAAACGAAATGACAAACTTATATATGTAAGCCTTCGCCACTCATGCTGAAGGTTATAATTAGGAATTTATGGAGTATTGAAGAACCAAAAGCTTTAATTGTCAATATTTAATCATTAAAAGAAAATCAAAATAAATTGAATTCTCAAACCACAATTGTCTATTTCTCACACCATTTTGTTAACATATCCTGTCTGGTTCCCCTCTTTTAGCATTTTGTTCAACAACCAAATAACCAACCTGCCAGCTACAAAATTTCCAACCTCTTTAACAAATTATCACTTGCTTTTAGTGTTGCCTCAATTACTCTATTCATTATTTATATTTCCATGTATAAAATCAATAAATAGTTTTTCTTGAAAAGGCGTTTCATAATTATTTATCACTACAACTCGCATTAATAATATTTATTAATAAAGTCTTATCTTTGAAATCTCTACAATTTCCCATCGCCATTCAAATTGCAAATACCACCGCAACATGACACTTGTCAATATTTGCAAATAATTAATAATGAAAGCATTTGATTGAAGGGTTTTTCACTTAATCTCAGATTTAGTCAATTACTAATGCCGGTTGTGGTCTCTCTCTATTTTTTTTTTTTCTTATAAATAATTCCACCAAGATTAAATCTGGAACTACTTGTTTTAGATTAAAATTTTCAAATTTTTTTTTGTTCACGAGCTTTATCTCAGTTGGCATATCAGTAGACAACTGTCTAGTTGTGGTAAATGAGTGAGTGTTTTTTTCTTTTTTCATGGATTTCCTAAATCAATGAAGTTATTTTTAGTTTTATTTTTTAAAAATTGTTAGCTTTATGTTTCTGCCATCATTCAAAATTTTGTATGTGTGAGTTTGTAAGTGTTTGTTATGGTTTTATGGTTTTTTTTTTTCTCTCAATTTTAATCTGGTTTTATGATGTTAATGCAATAACATCAACGAAACAAAAATTAACAAATTAAAGGAGAAAAAAACTTAAATAAAGAAATAAACAAACAAATGGACGTCTATTTTTTTTTCTTTTTGGAGGCATGTACTCGTACCCAAGAGATGTGAAATAGTGATAAAAGAAATTGTTAAAGTGTAAGAAAGATGAGAGGTACTTTTTAACAAAAAGTATTAAAATGAACAAAAATTATACAGAAAGTGTTTTTTACACAAAATTGTGTAGAATAATATAAATTATACTGAAAATGCAAAAAGTACTTTTTCTGCAAAAAAGTACTTTTATGACCAAAATTTTAAATTAATTACATAAAATTAAGATTTAACCGTCTAATAATATAAAGAATATAATTTTGGTAAAAAAGTACTTTTTACCAAAAGTACCAAATTTCCAATAAGTACTTTGTCAGGCAAAAATTCAAAATTATTTCCATAACATTAAGATCTAACAGTCTAATAATATAAAAAGTATAATTGTGGTAAAAAAGTACTTTTTACAAAAAGTACCAAATTTCCAATTAGTATTTTGTCAGTCAAAAAGTACTTTTTTGTTAAAAATAAAAGTTTTTTGTACCAAATTTGCCAAATATTTTATAAATATTAAATTAATATAAAAACAAATAAAAAAAGTATCATATTTGCAAAAAGTACTCTGTCAAAGGAAAAGTACTTTTTTGAAGTATTAAAAATACGATAGCAAAATAACTTTTAATCAGAGATCGAAAATAACTCGTCCATTTACCAAAAAACCCAAGTTGTGATTTATATTTTGGTGATAAAAATAAATCACTCAAAATAACAGTTATAAAATGATTTTTATTTACATGGTTTCGTATTGCCTTTATTAGTTTTTGTTGTTTTTTAATGGTTCGATGTGAGACAAACAATTCAATTGTTCTTGATCTTAATAACTGTTACTTCTCTTTTATTTACATACAATAACATATTTTTAGTAATTTTTAACAAATTATAGAAAAAATATGATGAATATGTAGTAATGCAATTTCAAAAAGAAATTGTAGATTTTTGGGAAAAAATTTTACATTCAATGATTTATAAATTTAATATATTTAATCATGATTTGCATCAAATGAATTTTTGCGATTTATTTTTCATGTTCGCAAATAAAAGTCACAAGCTGACCTTTACGAAAAAAATTAATTATAAATCACTCATCTAGATTATTTGTGTTTGTTTCTTTTCTGTTTCTCTCAACCCCTAACCTAAAATGTTCTCTAATAAATCACTCTCTCAGTGATATAACAACAAAAATTATTTTTAAATGGCTGCGAATGTGAGTTTACCATAGAAATGAAAGTGAACCCGTTATTTTCGGTCTCTGCTTTTAATACATTTAGAAAAAGAAAGTATAATTTTGGTAAAAAAAAGTACTTTTTACAAAAAGTACTTTTTTTAAAAAAGTACTTTTTATAAAAAATTTTGATATATATGAAAATAATTTGAAAAAGTTCAAAACTGTATCTGTACTCTGTCAGACGAAAAGTAATTTGATAAAAAATATGTTTGAATTGGTAAAATTGGTAAAAAATGCCTAATTTGCAACAATTTCCAACTAAAAGTACTTTTAAAAGAAGTGTTTTTTTAAAAATTTTAAAAAACGTTATTTATCACTTTTATACTGCTTTTAGGAAAAAAAAAACTATTTCAGACCATAAGTAATGTTTTACCAAAAAAAAGAGCTTTTAAACGAAAATGCTGCGGTTTTTGTTACAAAAAGTACTTTTGAATTGAAAAAAGTACTTTTGGCCAGAAATTAGTTTTTAGCACAAAACTAATAATAATTCATTGGAATACAATTTAATTTTATTTTTTATAGGGAAAAAATTCCAAAACCGGCCCAAAATTATAAAAAGTACTTTTTAGTCCCAAGTACTATTTCATCAAAAATAGTACTTTTCCAAAATTTATTTTAAAAAATAGACAACAAATTTAGAAAGGCCACTTTTAGTCATAAAAGTACTTTTTTATCAGAAAATATTTTCGGCTCAAAACTTTATTGTCATGCTGAAAATTTAACAATAATTTAAATATACATTCAAATAACATAGGCCAACAATGCAAAGAGTTCTCGTTTAGGTAAAAATTATTAAAAACAAAGTGCTTTTCTGCGGAAGAGTATTTAAAAAGAATATGAAGACAAAAGTAGTAAATATATGCTACCAAACAAAAAAAAATCCATTTTTCAAACAAAAGTTACTATTTTATACAAAATTTCTCTCATGGACAAAAAAGTACATTAAAGAAAAAAAGTAGCTTTTAGCCAAATTTCATTTAAAACAAGTAAGAGAGCTATATAACCTTCACCAAATTATACTTTAAAATTAAATTTTTTTTTTAACTTTAAAATTTAAATTTTAATGTATAATAGGTAAACAAAATTATTTTTTTTTTTCAAAATTTAAAAAATAATTTTTCAAAATTGTTTTCAAAAAAATTTTTTTCGAAATATTTTTTTTTACTAGTAAAAAAAATTTTATGACAAAAAAATTTTCTTGGTTAAAAAAAAAAATCGGTTTAAAAATTATTTTTCCCGATTTTGACCCATTGTAGGTCCAAATTACTATAGCCTTATATAGATCACTGCAATGGACTTTGAAATACCTATCATTAGATATCAATATTGTCTATATTAATGACTTAGTAATCCAGATATAGATCAAAAATAGGCCAAAAATCGAGGTTGGCATGGTTTTTTCCTTATATCTCAGCCATTTGTGGGTCGATTTTCTCGATTTTAAATAGTCACCGAGCCGGAAGAATTCCCGATATATTGATGTATGAATCAAGTTTGTAAATTATTTGGGGTCTTCAGAAAATTGATTTCAACAGACGGACATGGCTTAATCGACTCCGCTATCTATAAGGATCCAGATATAGGGTCGGAAAATTATATTGTGGAAATTACAAATGGAATGACAAAGGTGAAGGGTATAAAAATGAGCCAAACAGCTTTGAAACTACTTTCATTTTCTTTTACAGGAGTTATATTTTAGCGAAAGAAAATTTATTAGAGATATTTTGTCAAATTTAAATAATAAAAATGTTTTTTTAAAAAAAAACTCTTTTTACAAAAAGAACTTTTGAGTTAAATGTATTGTAGTTTTAAGAAATATATGATAAAACAGCCTAAAAAATCAAAAAGTACATTTGTAGCTGAAAAAGTTCTTTTTACAAAAATCAATTTTTTAGCCCAAAATTATATATATTTTATATTTTTAATTAATTTAAATAATAAAATTATAATTTTGTGTATTTTTATGCAAAAAGTACTTTTTGGCTAAAAAAGTACTTTTTAGAATTTTCGGCCATTTTGTAATTTTAAATAGATTTTTTTTCATTTTCTGTTAAATATTTAAATATTTCGTTTCTTATTGTTCTTATAATTTACTTTTTATTGTTCAAATTTGACATTTGAATTTTGGGCTACAGAAGTACCTTTTGCAAAAAGAACTTTTTCAAATTTGAAAAATAAAACGTAAATTATAAGAAAAATAAGAAACAAACTGTTTAAATATGAAAAAAGTAACAGAAAATAAAAAAAAAAACAGTTTGAAAAGACAAAACGAATCTAAATTATAAAAAGTACTTTTTAGGCAAAAAGTACTTTTTGAATAAAAACACACAATATTTAAAAATTTGTAATTATTTCATAAAACATTTTTGATTTTAATTTTTGTTTCATATTAAAAAGTACCAAAAAAGTACTTTTTGTCACAAAAAAGGAGTTTCACTTAAAATTTTCAAGTAAAAAGTACCAAAAAAAGTACTTTTATAAAATGTACATTTTTCTATTATTTATATTTAATACAAAGTTTTGGTAATAATTTGACTTAAAAAAAAGTACCAAAAAAAAGTACTTTTTGGAAACTTTCAGCTTCTAAAACAAAATTTTTGACAATTATTAACAAAACTTTATGAATAAAAGAAATATTTTACAAAAACCATAAATTATTTTAATTATTTTTATTTACATATATAATTTTTAATAAAAAAGTATTATTTTTATAAAACTTTATTTTAGTACCAAAATTTTGAGAAACTTAAAATATTTAAAAAATAGTAATTATTTCATAAAGATTTTAGATTTAAATTTTTGTCTCATATTAAAAAGTACCAAAAAAGTACTTTTGCCAAAAACAAAAATAGTTTTACTTAAAATCTTCAAGTAAAAAGTACCAAAAAAGGACTTTATTAAATTATTTACAATAAAATATTTTACATAAACCATAAATTCTCTTTCATTTTAATTAGATCATTTTTTAACAAAAAAGTACTTTTTCTATAAATTTTTATTTTAGTACCAAAATTTTGAGAAATTTTAAATATTTAAAAAGTGTTAATTATTTCATAAAACTTTTCGATTTCAATTTTTGTCTCATATTAAAAAATACCAAAAAGGTACTTTTTGTCACAAAAATGGAGTTTCACTTAAAATTTCCAAGTAAAAAGTACCAAAAAAGTACTTTTATAAAATGTACTTTTTTCAATTATTTATATTTAATACAAAGTTTTCGTACTATCTCACCTTTAAAAAAAAGTACCAAAAAAGTACTCTTTTAAAAAAATTTTCGTATTTAAGAGAAAATTTGGAAAAATTCTTAAATATTTAAAAAATGTTAATTATTTCATAAAACTTTTTGATTTAAATTTTTTTCTCAAATTAAAAAGTACCAAAAAGGTACTTTTTTCTAGACTTAAGTAGTTTCACTTAAAATTTTCAAGTAAAAAGCACCAAAAAAGTACTTTTATAAAATGTACTTCTTACAATTATTTATATTTAATACAAAGTTTTGGTAATATTTCTTCTTCATAAAAAAAGTATCAAAAAAGTACTTTTTTTAAAAAAAATTTCAGTTTTTAAGAGAAAATTTGGAAAATTCTTAAATATTTCAAAAATGTTAATTATTTCATAAAACTTTTCGATTTAAATTTTTGTCTCATATTAAAAAGTACCAAAAAGGTACTTTTTGTCACAAAAATGGAGTTTCACTTAAAATTTTCAAGTAAAAAGTACCAAAAAAGTACTGTTATAAAATGTACTTTTTGCAATTATTTATATTTAAAACAAAGTTTTGGTACTATTTCGCCTTAAAAAAAAGTACCAAAAAAGTACTTTTTTAAAAAATGTTGGAAAATTCTTAAAAAAAAAAAAATTGGAATACAAGCAAACAAAATTTATAACAATAACAATATATTATAAATTTTATTAAGACAGTTCTTAATAAAATAGTACCAAAAAAGTACTTTTTAAAATATTTTGCAAAATTTTAGAAAACATTTAGGAAAATTCTTAAATGATAATTTAGGAATAAAAACACAAAGAATTTTTTTTACAAAATTAATAAATTAAGCATTTTATTAAAACAGTTTTAAGCAATTTAAACTTTTAAATATATTACTTATTTCAAAATATAAAACAAGGTACTTTTTTATGACAAAATAGTACCATTTCTTCTTATCCATTTTAACAACTCCAAACAGCAAGTACGAGAAAAAACTAAAACAAACATAAATACAACTTAAAATGGATAAAAATCATATATCAAAACTAGTTGGAATTATATTAGAGGCAGACGGACGGTCGGCCGGACAGACAGACATGGCGGGACGGACACAAAGAAACACACAACAAGAAAAACGCACTAAAAATATTTACACAATTTCAACATTTAGAAAGAAACAAATAAAAAACCAGGTAATTGAAAGAAAAAAATAAACATACAAATGGCAAAGAAAAAAAAATGGAAAATTGAAATAAACAGTTTTTATAAGAGGATTATGGTAATAATTTTTCATAAATCGGGAAAAAAAAAAGTAAAATTTTAAAAGTACTTACAATTCAAATTTAAATTGATTTTGAAGACATGAAAACAACAACAAATTATTTAAACACTTTTTGAAATTTTTTAAAAAAAAAATTTTATCAAAATTACTCAAATTGAATTATATATTTAAACACTTATTATAAAATCTTTTTTCCAGAAAGTTTCCTAAGAAACTTTTATATCATTTTTCTTAATACAAACGTTTCTATTACAAATTTCTTTTTATTTATTAAAGTCACACAAAAATCACGTTTTTTTTAATGTGTTTAAACGTTGCTTACGTTTGTAAAGTATGATTACAACTGACTCAATTGTATGGCCATAAAAATGAGGTAACTTAAGTGCGAAGCGCCTAGACAGTCATACCTATGGAAAAACTATCAGATTCAACACATCGGCAGCAGCAGCAGACAAAAAAGTCAACCAACAACATACAGGCATCAAATAAAATCTCCTACAGACAGAGAATTCAAACAGAAAACTAAATCACTAGACAAATGAAGCCACAGAACAACAAACAAACAGCCACTCTGCCACAGCCGGTCAGCAAAGCAAAGCATACAATCCAGCTTTTTTTTCTTTGGTTTTTCTAAATGCTACATCATAAATAGATCACAGTCAAACAAACAACAACAAACGCAAAAACACACTAGAACCCAATAAGTGCAGTCTAGCTGAAGAAAACTCTTTAACAAATTAAGTAAAACAAAAAAACTTACAAAAGTCCTTACGCAAAAAATCATTCTCTAAATGCATAAATTTATTATTTTCTTAGGCTACCGTTCTCTCTCTCTCTCTCTCTCTTTGCTAATTGAGAAAAAAAAATAACAGTTTTCTTTTATTTCCTTGATTTTTCACACATACCAGCAAACATCTCTTGACAATATTTTATAGAAATTAATTTCAAACTAGCAGCGAAGCTAGCAGTGACGCCAACGTCTACGCATCAAGCCAGCATCAAAAAAACGCACCAAATCCGGTTCAATTTCATAGAGTTTTTTTCAAGAAAATTTTCTATTGCAGAGATTCTCTCTCTTTAAACTAGCACTACTGACAGCATAAGTAACAAATCAACAGGTTTGAAACTTTAAATGCGAGAACAGTCTTATCTGTCAACCAGACTATAGTCTCGTCTGTCAACCAGACTGTAGTCTCGTCTGTAGAACAGACTATAGTCTCGTCTGTAGACCAGACTATAGTCTCGTCTGTAGACCAGACTATAGTCTCGTCTGTAGACCAGACTTTAGTCTCGTCTGTAGACCAGACTAGAGTCTCGTCTGTAGACCAGACTATAGTCTCGTCTGTAGACCAGACTAGAGTCTCGTCTGTAGACCAGACTATAGTCTCGTCTGTAGACCAGACTATAGTCTCCTCTGTAGACCAGACTATAGTCTCCTCTGTAGACCAGACTATAGTCTCGTCTGTAGACCAGACTACAGTCTCGTCTGTAGACCAGACTACAGTCTCGTCTGTAGACCAGACTATAGTCTCGTCTGTAGACCAGACTATAGTCACGTCTGTAGACCAGACTATAGTCTCGTCTGTCTATAGTCTCGTCTGTAGACCAGACTATGGTCTCGTCTGTAGACCAGACTATAGTCTCATCTGTAGACCAGACTATAGTCTCCTCTGTAGACCAGACTAGAGTCTCGTCTGTAGACCAGACTATAGTCTCGTCTGTAGACCAGACTATAGTCTCCTCTGTAGACCAGACTATAGTCTCCTCTGTAGACCAGACTATAGTCTCGTCTGTAGACCAGACTATAGTCTCGTCTGTAGACCAGACTATAGTCTCGTCTGTAGACCAGACTATAGTCTCGTCTGTAGACCAGACTATAGTTTCGTCTGTAGACCAGACTATAGTCTCGTCTGTAGACCAGACTATAGTCTCGTCTGTAGACCAGACTATAGTCTCGTCTGTAGACCAGACTATAGTCTCGTCTGTAGACCAGACTATAGTCTCGTCTGTAGACCAGACTATAGTCCCGTCTGTAGACCAGACTATCTAGCTATATCATCTTATCTATAGTCTCTCGCAAATAGTCTCTCATATATAGTCTCTCGTTTATAGTCTCTCTTCTATATTCTATCGTCTATAGTCTCCTGTCTGTAGTCGCTTTTCTACAGTCTTTCATCTACACTATACCGTCTATAGTCTCTATAGACTCTCATCTATATTCTCTCGTCTATAGTCTCTCGTATATAGTCTATAGTCTCTCGTCTGTATTCTCTCGTCTATAGTCTCTCGTCTATAGTCTCTCTTCTATAGTCTCTCTTCTATAGTCTCTCGTCTGTATTCTCTCGTCTATAGTCTCTCGTCTATAGTTTCTCTTCTATAGTCTCTCGTCTATAGTCTTTCGTCTATAGTCTCTCGTTTATACTTTCTCGTCTATAGTCTCTCGTCTATAGTCTCTCGTCTATAGTCTATCGTCTATATTCTCTCGTCTATAGTCTCTTGTCTATAGTCTGTTGTCTATAGTTTTGGTCTAGTCACTCATACCGTAATTTTAGTGTCTTCATAACTTATCCAATAAAAAACCTATAAATTTTTTCTCTCATTTCTCTAGTTTTGTTGCTTAGTAAATTAGTTTTCTTAAACAGCTTTTCTGTTGCCACACATCAGCGACATTTGTGTGAGTTTGTAATTTATTGAATACATGATTTCAAGAGCAACTTCTGTCTCTTCCGTTTAACTAAAGAAAAATCTAAAAAACTGACAATATATTTTTGAAAATGCGTATGACGCATGTGCACCACTAAAGCTACAGTAGATCTCATATGGCTTGCGGTTGCTGCAGGCAGCAGCAGTATCAATTGAGTGTCACTGCCACTAAAGTGTTAGTCGACAATTTGGCTTAGGGATTGGCTAATTAAGAAGAGAGTTGGTTTTATATTGAAGTTGTTTTTCTATTTAAATTAGAACAAACAAAGTGAGTAAGTGTTATGGAAGTTTGAGAGAGTATTTAATATAATTGAAGAAGAGTCATTGAAATAAGATGAATATAAATAGAAAAAGAAAGGGGAAGGTAAGCCAAAGATTGGAAAATGAAATCTAGAACAAAGCTGATTTATATACGTTATAATTTGAAGGACCAAAGTTTAATGTGTTACAATTTATAGGTATGAAAGGTTTATTTTTAAATATTGATTGAGATTAAATCTTTTGAAAAACTTCAATAGTCAAAATAATTTAAATTATAATAATTCATATTTGAAGTCTTTTAATTACAAATTTCTATTTGTACAGTGCATTCAAATCTTTTAAACACTTAAAGTTTTTCCTTCATTTATTTTTTTTCAGGATTAAATTCCTAGTCCTATTAGCATAAAATAAAGTGTCTTTCATCGTTGTTTTTTTCGCAAGTAATATCATCCATTTAAAATTTAATAACATTTAGTAGTCATTCATATCATATCAATGACTTCCTCTTTTTTTGGTATGCTTTTTGCCAACTTTGAGTCTGTCTCAGCAAAAGTGCCAAGAAATATAAAACTTTATTGATAAGAAACATGCACAGCTTATTAAGAAATAAGACATAAATCATACAACTTAAATAATTTCATACCATAATGACATCAATCATGTACTTGGCTATTTAATGCAAGAAAATGTTAAAATAAAAATCCTCCAGCAACTGCATTCAAAACCAGTTGTGTAGGAATTTATCGGATTGCATTGCCCCCCGAAACAAAAAAAAAGCAATTAAAAAAGGTACAAAAAATTATATTTTTATAAATTTTATCTAAATGAAAATACAAATTAACATTAAAACAAAAATAAATACAAAAAAAAAACGAAAAGAAAAAGAAACGTCATCATCATCAGCACCAGTTTGCATCATCATCAAAGGGGCATGCAAACTGTCATTTGTGTTTACGGTTTTTATCAAACATCAACACCAATTAATTTTCTGCCAATTTAAATATTCAAATTAACAACAACAACAACACAAAACACAGCAACAGCCATCACAACAACATTCAATTACAAAAACTAACAAATGACGTCGAACAGTGGGAATGAATTAAACATGAGCATTAATAAATATGGAAACTTCGAATCTAGAAAAAAAAAACAATTTATGAATATTGTACAGCGTTATCTAAGCTTTAAATAAATTCAATCCATAATTACCCTGTTTGAATACTGGGTGAGCCAAAGAATATTAAATGAATTTTAAATACTCACATATGCAAAAGTTACGAGCTGCGAAATCAGTTTATTTATGACCGTAGCACCCCTTGAGCGAATATTTTTTACTCTACAAAAACAATATGGGGGAGTCAATTTAAAATATATATATATATATTACACAATTTCAGAGTGCCAAGCCCACAGTGCAATAATGCTGTCACAGTCATCAGATGCAACAACTTTGTTTTAGACATTGAATAAAACGTTTTTGTTGTAATATGGAAGACATTAAATCATATACAAATTAGATAGATAGAAATTTAAAGGACACATCAGTAAAGGAAACCAGAGAAGGAGTCAAGAGGGATCACAAATTGGAGCAGACAGACATAGATATACAGGAAAAGATATTGAGCAAAATAGAGTAGTAATACCAGACCATAGACCAGACCATAGACCAGACCATAGACCAGACCATAGACCAGACCATAGACCAGACCATAGACCAGACCATAGACCAGACCATAGACCAGACCATAGACCAGACCATAGACCAGACCATAGACCAGACCATAGACCAGACCATAGACCAGACCATAGACCAGACCATAGACCAGACCATAGACCAGACCATAGACCAGACCATAGACCAGACCATAGACCAGACCATAGACCAGACCATAGACCAGACCATAGACCAGACCATAGACCAGACCATAGACCAGACCATAGACCAGACCATAGACCAGACCATAGACCAGACCATAGACCAGACCATAGACCAGATCATAGACCATAGACCATAAAGCATAGATCATAGATAATTGATCACATATCAGAGATCATGAATCATATATCATAGATCATGGATAGATCATAGATCATAAGCCATAGATCATAGACCATAGATCCTAAAGCATAGATCATAGACCATAGATCCTAGATCATAGACCATAGATCATAGATCACAGATCATAGATCACAGATAATATATCACAGATCATAGATCATATATCACAGATCATATATCACAGATCATAGATCACAGATCATAGATCACAGATAATATATCACAGATCATAGATCATATATCACAGATCATATATCACAGATCATAGATCACAGATCATAGATCACAGACCATAGATCACAGATCATAGATCACAGATAATAGATCACAGGTCATAGATCACAGATCGTAGATCACAGATCATAGATCACAGATCATAGATCACAGATCATAGAGCACAAATCATAGATCACAGATCACAGATCATAGATCATAGATCACAGATCATAGTCAAACGTTATAGATCACAGATCATTGATCATAGATCACTGATCACTGATCATAGATCACAGATCATAGATCACAAATCATAGATCATAGATCACAGATCATAGTTCACAGATCATAGATCACAGATCATAGATCACAGATCATAGATCATAGATCACAGATCACAGATCATAGATCACAGATCACAGATCATAGATCACAGATCATAGATCACAGATCATTGATCACAGATCATAGATCACAGATCATAGATCACAGATCATAGATCACAGATCATAGATCACAGATCATGGATCACAGATCATTGATCATAGATCACAGATCATAGATCACAGATCATTGATCATAGATCATTGATCATAGATCACAGATCATAGTTCAAACGTTATAGATCACAGATCACAGATCATAGATCACAGATCATAGATCACAGATCATAGATCACAGATCATAGATCACAGATCATAGATCACAGATCATAGATCACAGATCATAGTTCACAGATCATAGTTCACAGATCATAGATCACAGATCATAGATCACAGATCATAGATCACAGATCATAGATCATAGATCACAGATCACAGATCACAGATCACAGATCATAGATCATAGATCACAGATCACAGATCATAGATCACAGATCATAGATCATAGATCACAGATCATAGATCACAGATCATAGATCACAGATCATAGATCACAGATCACAGATCATAGATCATAGATCACAGATCATAGATCACAGATCATAGATCACAGATCATAGATCACAGATCACAGATCACAGATCATAGATCATAGATCATAGATCACAGATCACAGATCATAGATCATAGATCACAGATCATAGATCACAGATCATAGATCACAGATCATAGATCACAGATCACAGATCATAGATCATAGATCATAGATCACAGATCACAGATCATAGATCACAGATCATAGATCACAGATCATAGATCACAGATTATAGATCACAGATTATAGATCATAGATTATAAATCATTGATCATAGATCATAGATCATAGATTATAGATCATTGATCATAGATCATTGATCATAGATCATGGATCACAGAACATAGATCATAGATCACAAATCACAGATCGTAGATCATAGATCACAGATCATAGATCACAGATCATAGATCATAGATCACAGCTCATATATCACATATCGTAGAACATAGGCTAGATCAGTACGGTAGACTATATACTAGACTACATGATCGTAAATCAGATGAAATCATGAGTTATATTATGCTCCCAGAGCATTGTCTAGAAACCAAAGGCAGGAAGTCCTTCTAATGTTTTTTTTTATAATTTTCTGCTAAAATAAAAGATATCTTGAAAGACTTGTTAATGAAATTGTCTAGATAGCTGTAGTTTCAGAATAAATCACAGAGGCGAGCATAGTATAAACTCTAGACCATAGAGTGGACACCAGAATAGATCACAGACTAGACATTGGACTACATCAGTGCACTAGAATATACTAACCCATAGACTAGACCAAAGGCGAGATCATAGACTCAACCACAGATTGCAACATCGACTATAGCTTAGACTCTGTCATGAGAAAATTGATGGATTAAACCAAAGTGTAGATCCTAAACTATATATCACCATCAAAAATTTACACTGTTTTTAATGATAAATTTCAATCGCCTCTGAAAGCTTTACTTAAATAGCCCCCAAACACATGAAGTTCTTTAAATATTTTATTAATTTTCTGCTAAAATAGTCGTACTTAAATAAGATATCTTAAAAGACTTGTAAATAAAATTGTCCAGATAATTGTAAAACAAATCATTAAGAAATTGACACGAATGGCTGGTAAGCTGAATAAAAGAGAAAACTACTTTACATATTAGTTACTTATAAATAACTAAGGACTTGTTATATTATCTGTAAAAATAAGCAAATAAACAATCATAATTGTTATATAGTTAATTACACTGAGAATAATTTCACAAAAACTAACACATTGATTAAAAGTTTCTTAAGAAACTCTCTGGCATTAAGAAGAAAAATATGTGAAATTAAGTATGTTTAAGTATAAGTAAAGTTTAAATAAGTTTACTTAAATATTTCTTTGAGTGTTTGCTATAATCTTTCTTACTTTAAATGTTGCATGTTTAGTACGTGTTTTTAGTTGTGGCAAATAAGTGATGTTACAAGGTTTGTTTTCTGTTTTTTTTTTTTCCAACATATTTCTTCTGATATTTATTATTATTTATTTCCTTTATTTGTATTTTATGTGTAAAGCATGTTAATCATAATATAATTCACTATAGTATTTGTCATTTTAAGACAGCAACTTCAGCAAAGAATCTTTTTTTTATTTATTTTTTTTGGTTTCTTAAAAATAAACTACAAATTTTGGTTGCATGTAGCAACACCACATGCCGGCATCCAATACAAATTACATCAATTTTAAATGAATATGGTTTTGGGCAGCAAAAAAATAATAAAAAAATAGGGATTATCTTGGAGATTTTAAGAGATATCTAATAAAAATTGTTTAATACAAAGTTATTCAAGCCAGTATTAAGTATACATAGTATTCAAGTATTTGTATTTATACCAAACACAAGTAGCATTTTCCTCTTATTTTTTTTTAATTTGAATTTCCTTATTGCCTTGATTATATATTTTTTGTCTAGATATTCATTATCTTTAAAACTAATTTACATATTCAGTGTAGGATAAGATAAGATATATGACAAATTTAAAGTATTTTCATGTTTAAGAGAATAACATGAAAAGCGGCACAAGCCATCATTAATTATAATGCCGGGAATAACAACAGAAGACTCACGACCTGAGGCAGAGGAACAGCCAACAAACACCTTTATGGACATGTAAAAACTCATGTTCTAATTAGACAAAATCCTAGTTAAAATCATCTCAAAAGAAACCAATAAAACAATAATAACAACAACAGCAACAACAACAGCAACAACCGAAAACAACAACACATTGGTAACATAAACATGGCCTTAAGATGACAAGATCGATCGCTGTTGGAGTAGGGTGTGCAGAAAATAAAGATTTTTTAATGATAAAGTCATGATCAATCGCTTGGCTATAATCATGACTAATGTCTTGTATATAGGCTTGGCTAGTCTCGTCTTTAGTAATGGATATAGTTTTGTCTATTGCCTTAAGTCTTGTCTATAGTTGTGTCTTTATTATTGGCTATAGTCTCGTTTCCATATAACTAATATCTTCTATATATAGTCTCAACTATAGTATCGTCACTAGTCTCGTTTGTAGTCTCGTCCCTAGTCCCGTATATCGTATCTAGTCTCGTCTATAGAGTCGTGAATATTCTGTCTCTATTCCCGTCTCTAGTCTCGTCTATAGACTGATGAAAAGTCTCGTATCTAGTCTCGTCTATAGACTCGTAAATAGTCTGTCTCTAGCCTCGTCGCAAGTCTCGCCTATAGTCTAATCTATAGTCTCGTCTAGAGTCTCGACTATATATTCCCGTCTCTATAAAGCCACGTCGCTATATAGTAGTGTCTCAATTTTCTTTTGCTTTATATATAGACTGGTCTCTACATAGTCTCGTCTCTATATAGTCTGGTCTTTATATAACCTCGTCTATATATATCCTCGTCTCTAGTCACGTCTCTAGTCTCGCCTCTAGTCTCGTCACTAGTCTAGCCTCTAGTCACGTCTCTAGTCTCGTCTCTAGCCTCGTCTCTAGCCCCGTCTCTAGTCTCGTCTCTAGCCCCGTCTCTAGTCTTTTATCTAGTCTGGTCTCTAGTCTCGTATCTAGTCTCGTCTCTAGTCTCGTCTCTAGTCTCGTCTCTAGTCTCGTCTCTAGTCTCGTTTCTAGTTTCGTCTCTAGTCTCGTCTCTAGTCTCGTCTCTAGTCTCGTCTCGTCCCTAGTCTCGTCTCTAGTCTCGTCTCTAGTCTCGTCCCTAGTCTCGTCTCTAGTCTCGTCTCTAGTCTCGTCTCGTCCCTAGTCTCGTCTCTAGTCTCGTCTCTAGTCTCGTCTCTAGTCTCGTCTCTAGTCTCGTCTCTAGTCTCGTATCTAGTCTTATCTCTAGTCTCGTATCTAGTCTTATCTCTAGTCTCGTCTCTATTCTAGTCTCTAGTCTAATCTCTAGTCTAGTCTCTAGTCTAGTCTCTAGTCTAGTCTCGTCTATAGTCTCGTCTCTAGTCTCGTCTCTAGTCTCGTCTCTAGTCTCGTCTCTAGTCTCGTCTCTAGTCTCGTCTCTAATCTCGTCTCTAGTCTCGTCTCTAGTCTCGTCTCTAGTCTCGTCTCTAATCTCGTCTCTAGTCTCGTCTCTAGTCTCGTCTTTAGTCTCGTCTCTAGTCTCGTCTCTAATCTCGTCTCTAGTCTCGTCTCTAGTCTCGTCTCTAGTCTCGTCTCTAGTCTCGTCTCTAATCTCGTCTCTAGTCTCGTCTCTAGTCTCGTCTCTAGTCTCGTCTCTAGTCTCGTCTCTAGTCTCGTCTCTAGTCTCGTCTCTAGTCTCGTCTCTAGTCTCGTCTCTAGTCTCGTCTCTAGTCTCGTCTCTAGTCTCGTCTCTAGTCTCGTCTCTAGTCTCGTATTTACTCTAGTCTCGTCTATAGTCTCGTATTTACTCTAGTCTCGTCTCTAGTCTCGTATTTACTCTAGTCTCGTCTCTAGTCTCTAGTCTGGTCTATAGTCTCGTCTCTAGTGTCGTATTTACTCTAGTCTCGTCTCTAGTCTCGTCTCTAGTCTCGTCTCTAGTCTCGTCTCTAGTCTCGTCTCTAGTCTCGTCTCTAGTCTCGTCTCTACTCTCGTCTCTAGTCTCGTCTCTAGTCTCGTCACTAGTCTCGTCTCTAGTCTCGTCTCTAGTCTCGTCTCTAGTCTCGTCTCTAGTCTCGTCTCTACTCTCGTCTCTAGTCTCGTCTCTAGTCTCGTCTCTAGTCTCGTCTCTAGTCTCGTCTCTAGTCTCGTATTTACTCTAGTCTCGTCTCTAGTCTCGTATTTACTCTAGTCTCGTCTATAGTCTCGTCTCTAGTGTCGTATTTACTCTAGTCTCGTCTCTAGTCTCGTCTCTAGTCTCGTCTCTAGTCTCGTCTCTAGTCTCGTCTCTGGTCTCTAGTCTAGTCTGTAGTGTCGTCTCTAGTCTAGTCTCTAGTCTAGTCTCTAGTCTCGTCTCTAGTCTCGTCTCTAGTCTCGTCTCTAGTCTCGTCTCTAGTCTCGTCTCTAGTCTCGTCTCTAGTCTCGTCTCTACTCTCGTCTCTAGTCTCGTCTCTAGTCTCGTCTCGTCCCTAGTCTCGTCTCTAGTCTCGTCTCTAGTCTCGTCTCTAGTCTCGTCTCTAGTCTCGTCTCTAGTCTCGTCTCTAATCTCGTATTTACTCTCGTCTCTAGTCTCGTCTCTAGTCTCGTCTCTAGTCTCTAGTCTCGTCTATAGTCTCGTCTCTAGTGTCGTATTTACTCTAGTCTCGTCTCTAGTCTCGTCTATAGTCTCGTCTCTAGTGTCGTATTTACTCTAGTCTCGTCTCTAGTCTCGTATTTACTCTAGTCTCGTCTCTAGTCTCGTATTTACTCTAGTCTCGTCTCTACTCTCGTCTCTATTCTCGTCTCTAGTCTCGTCTCTAGTCTCGTCTCTAGTCACGTCTCTAGTCTCGTCTCTAGTCTCGTCTCTAGTCTCGTCTCTAGTCTCGTCTCTAGTCTAGTCTGTAGTCTAGTCTCTAGTCTAGTCTCTAGTCTAGTCTCTATTCTAGTCCCGTCTTTAGTCTGTAGTCTAGTCTCTAGTCTCGTCACTAGTCTTGTCTCTAGTCTCGTCTCTAGTCTCGTCTCTAGTCACCTCACTACTATATAGACTACACTAAACTAGTCTCGTCTCTAGACTAGCGGCTGGAATAGTCTATAGTTACGCCTCTAGTCTCGTGTACAGTATCATCTCCAGTTATGTCTCAAGTCACGTCTCCAGTCACCTCTCTAATCACGTCTTTAGCCATGTCTCTAGTTTAGTTTGTAGTCTCGTCTCTAGTCACATATTTAGTCACGTCTCTAGTTTTGCCTATATTCTCGTCTCTAGTTATGTATCGTCTATAGTATCATAGTCTTGTCTTTAGTTTTGGCTATAATCTAGACTTTAATATTGTATACAGTCGAATCTTTGGTTTTAGATTTTATAAATAGTGAATCAAATTTAATTTTAGTTTCTCTCTTTTAACTTTTTAAGTTATTTCGATAAGTTTTATGTTTTACATCTTATTGGAAAGTGGATATAATTTTCTATTCAAATTTATTCCAAATTTGTATAAAAAAATTATTTTTAGTTCAATAATAGTGGTAAGAAACTTATTTTCAATAGATTACTTACAATTCCTTATTAAAGTTAGTTTTCATACATACCTGCAAAAGAAAATAAAGAACATTTTAGAAATTAGCTAAATTTTTGAAAATAAAATTAGTAAAATTTTTAGTGATTAAGAATAATTAAGAGAATAAAGAAAAATTTTAAATTAAAAAAAAATATATTAAAAAATTGACTTATTAAAAAATGTATGGCCTTCAAATTAACAATTTCTTCCTAAATTAAACAAAATTCCATTTAATAAGGAAAATATTTAAGAGATTAACAAAATCCACTTAAACAAAATCCCATTAAACGTTGTTAAAACTAACAAATAAATAATCTAAATTGTAATTACATTAAATTTTAATAAATTTCTTATTTAATTTCCCTTTAACACAAAAACGCCTTTAACTGAACACCCTTATTTCCCAAATAGTGCAATACTGGTACATTCTTGTCTGTGCACAACAAACAAGCAGGAGATACGCAACACAAAACACACAACTCAGACTTGTAAAAATCAAAACAAACACTAGAGAACACTAGAAAAAACAAAACAAACAAACACAGAAGAAAAAAAACCAAAACAACAATGGCGACATACTCAGTACTCTGACAGAAAATGATCTCCTATGGTCTTACCAACAACAACAATCATTATTGCTGTAAAAAAATAAAACCTTCAACAAACAAAAAAAGAATTACATAAAATGGAAATGTTTTAATACGATTTTAATGCTAAGATGTTTGGGCGTTAGAGTTGAAATGAAAAATTATGTTAATTTTATTTATAGCAATGTTGAGTTTTATTTTATTCAATAAAAATAAAATTAAAATATTTATAGGTTTCTATATGAAAAACCAACAAATCAACATTACTTGCAGTGTTTTAATCAAAAAAGCAACTACAAAAACATTAAATAAACACAAATTTGCATGTAGTAAAAATAACTCTCTATATCCATCTCTTTCTCTCTCTCTAGATGTATAACTTGAGAGTATGCATGTTAAACAAGCAATAGCCACTGTAACGGTAGGTTGTTGTTGTTTGTTGTTGTTGTTAATGTGCGTGTTTATTTTGATGATTTCTTTAAGAGTTGTTGTTTTTATATGTTGACAACAATTACATTTTATGTAAACAACAAAGAAAAACATAGTTTTGTTTACATTCTTTTATATGCACGAGCAGCATGTCTCTCTGTTGCTTGTGTTTCGCCATGTTTATTTTTGGTTTGTTTATGTTTGTAATCTAATCTGTTATAGAAATCTTATAAATTTTAAATAAATACAAACATAAAAAATCAAATTAATTGCAAATTGTATATGAAAGGGTAAATTTTGAGATTAATATTAAGTGTGTGTGTGGGCACAATAAATTAATAACATAAAAATAAAGGCGTTAGAGGAAAAAAAAAAAAGAAAGGGTAGAATATTGTTATAAAATTGGGGTATAATAAAGAAATATAAATGTTTGAATATGTATTTATATAATTAAGGAAGACAAAACTGAATTAATAAAAAAATTGTAAGATTTATTTCAAGAATTAAGTAGAATTTTAACACTTAGCAGTAATTTAGGGTCAATTAGTTGGTAAAGACAACTTTTCTGAGAGAAAAATTGCTGCGAAAGGAGATAACTTGTCTTAGAGAAATATTTCAGCAAAAGCAGAGAACTTTTCTTAGAGAAAAATAACTGCAAGAACAGACCAGTTAATCTTCAAACATTAGCTTCGAAATTAGTTTCAATCGTAGGTCTTTATATAGTCCCACAGTAGCTTCCAAATTAGCTTTAATCGTTGGTCTTTATATAGTCCCACAGTAGCTTCCAAATTAGCTTTAATCGTAGGTCTTTATATAGTCCCACAGTAGCTTCCAAATTAGCTTTAATCGTAGGTCTTTATACAGTCCCACAGTAGCTTCCAAATTAGCCTCAATTGTAGGTCTTTATATAGTCCCACAGTAGCTTTAATCGTAGGTCTTTATATAGTCCCACAGTAGCTTTAATCGTAAGTCTTTATATAGTCCCACAGTAGCTTCCACATTAGCTTCAACCGTAGGTCTTTATATAGTCCCACTGTAGCTTCCAAACTAGCTTCAATCGTAGGTCTTTATATAGTCACACAGTAACTTCCAAATTAGCTTCAATCGTAGGTCTTTATATAGTCCCACAGTAGCTTCCACATTAGCTTCAATCGTAGGTATTTATATAGTCCCACAGTAGCTTCCAAATTAGCTTCAATCGTAGGTCTTTATATAGTCCCACAGTAGCTTCCAAATTAGCTTCAATCACAGGTCTTTATATAGTCCCACAGTAGCTTCGACATTAGCTTCAATTGTAGGTCTTTATATAGTCCCACAGTAGCTTCCAAATTACCTTCAATCGTAGGTCATTTAATAGTCCCACAGTAGCTTCCAAATTACCTTCAATCGTATGTCTTTTAATAGTTCCACAGTAGCTTCCAAATTACCCTCAATCGTGGGTCTTTATATAGTCCTACAGTAGCTTCCAAATTAGCTTCAGTTGTAGGTCTTTATATAGTCCCACAGTAGCTTCCAAATTAGCTTCAATCGTAGGTCTTTATATAGTCCCACAGTAGCTTCCAAATTAGCTTCAATCGTAGGTCTTTATATAGTCCCACAGTAGCTTCCAAATTAGCCTCAATCGTAGATCTTTATTAGTCCCACAGTAGCTTCCAAATTAGCTTCAATCGTAGTTCTTTATATAGTCCCACAGTAGCTTTCAAATTATCTTCACTCGTAGCTCTTTATATAGTCCCACAGTAGCTACCACATTAGCTTCAATCGTAAGTCTTTATATAGTCCCACAGTAGCTTCAATTGTAGGTCTTTATATAGTCCCACAGTAGCTTCCAAATGAGCTTCAATTGTAGGCCTTTATATAGTCCCACAGCAGCTTCCAAATTAGCTTCACTCGTAGCTCTTTATATAGTCCCACAGTAGCTACCAAATTAGCTTCAATCGTATATAGTCCCACAGCAGCTTTATATAGTCCCACAGTATCATATATCATATATCTTTATATAGTCCCACAGTAGCTTCCAAATTAACTTCAATCGTAGGTCTTTACATAGTCCCACATTAGCTTCCAAATTACCTTCAATCGTATTTCTTTATATAGTCCCACATTAGCTTCCGAATTATCTTAAGAATTTTCTAAAATATTTATTGTTTGTGGTCAAAATTATTTATCACATACTGCAATTTGATACTTATATTATAACAGTTCCTTAAGATTCAAAAGCTTTTACTTATTATCTGATAGTTAAGTAACATTTCCCTTTTGTTGTTGTAAAATTTCATTACAATCCGTTGAATAAATAAGGAATTATTAAACAATTTCCAAACATAAACAAAACTCTACCACTGTGTTGTATTTAAGGTGAGTATAAATATTTTACCTCCTAAAAGTATGCTTTATTTTTTAGCTAAAGCTAATTACTGTTGCCTGGTGGTTTACAGTGGTATAAAAAACCGTTATTTTTGTTTTCAGTTTGAAATTCAATTAAATAGAGAATTTATTAGAATATTGCAGTAAAATCATGGTTTTTGTGGTATTAGCACTTGAATAACCATTTATTTTTTTAAATTTAAAAATATTTGTTAAATTTAGCTCAAGTTTTATTGAGTTTGTAGGCCAATTTGTTAAGTGTTTGTATGGGCAAGAGTTTGTTTGTTTGCTAAATAAATAAATATTTTTGCAATTATTAGCTTGTTATAACAATAAAATATGTATTTCAGATAAAAAAAACAATTAGAATAGACATTTAATAGGGGTATGGCAAAAACGTGTTTGGTTGTTTAATAAACAAAATATATTTGTGGAATAAATTAATCAATTTGAAGGGAAAGAAACTCACTTGCAAATTAAAAAGTAATTTATATAATTTTTAAACAAAAATTTAATTTTTCACCAAAAATCTACTGTACTTTATTAAGGAAAGTACAAATATGTGTGAAATCATAATTTTTTATAAATTTTTTTTCTTTTTTTAATAAAAAAAATAAAAATTCAATTTTTTTTTTTTAAACCCACTGTTCTTTTTTAATTAACTTTAACACAAAATTTTCACAAAAAAGTAATCATACTTGATGTAAAATACTCACAAATTAAGAACGTGTTAACAACAAATGAGTTTTTTTTTCAATCAATTTTTTTTTTATATTTTACTCACACACAATTGATGATTTAACAATGTTTAACTTTGTTAAAATACAGCAGAAAGAAAAAAAATACTGCTATTGATTCTTAACAGCACAACACAAAATTATTTGTTTTCTGTGACGTCAATAGGAACCATGAAATTAACAAAAAAAAAAAAAAAAAGTAAATAAATATTGTACGTACATATTTTTAAAACTCTGATACTAGTACTTAAATGAAACTTAATTTTTGTTTTGTGCTGAAAGTCACTCGATAAAAAAAAAATTACAAATACATGAGGCATTAAAAAAAAACAGCAACAATAATAATAATCTTTAGTAATTTAGTTAGTAATAAAAACAACACAAAACAATAAATTATATATTTGAAACAAAAAAAAAAAAATAAATAAATATTTGAAATATTAATATTGACAGCAAACCTTCATGGTTCTATACGTATGAGTAATTTTTTTTATTTTTCAAGCGTATAATTAAGCAAATATTTGAATGTAATTAAACTGAGAATTGTTAATTAGCCCAGCCGACATCATGAAATATCCCAAAAATTTATATTTTTCACTAACAATTGTTTAATTGTTTCAAAAAACGGCAAAAAATAGTCCCACAGTAGCTTCCAAATTACCTTCAATCTTAGGTCTTTATATAGTCCCACAGTAGCTTCCAAATTAGCTTCAATCGTAGGTCTTTATATAGTCCCACAGTAGCTTCCAAATTAGCTTCAATCGTAGGTCTTTATATAGTCCCACAGTAGCTTCCACATTAGCTTCAATCGTAGGTCTTTATATAGTCCCACTGTAGCTTCCATATTGGCTTCAATCGTAGGTCTTTATATAGTCCCATAGTAGCTTCCAAATTAGCTTCAATCGTAGGTCTTTATATAGTCCCATAGTAGCTTCCAAATTAGCTTCAATCGTAGGTCTTTATATAGTCCCACAGTAGCTTCCAAATTAGCTTCAATCGTAGGTCTTTATATAGTCCCACAGTAGCCTCCACATTAGCTTCAATCACAGGTCTTTATATAGTCCCACAGTAGCTTCCAAATTAGCTTCAATCGTAGGTCTTTGTATAGTCCCACAGTAGCTTCCAAACTAGCTTCAATCGTAGGTTTTTATATAGTCCCACAGTAGCTTCCAAATTAGCTTCAATCGTAGGTCTTTATATAGTACCACAGTAGCTTCCACATTAGCTTCAATCGTAGGTCTTTGTATAGTCCCACAGTAGCTTCCAAACTAGCTTCAATCGTAGGTTTTTATATAGTCCCACAGTAGCTTCCAAATTAGCTTCAATCGTAGGTCTTTATATAGTACCACAGTATCTTCCAAATTGGCTTCAATCGTAGGTCTTTATATAGTCCCACAGTAGCTTCCAAATCACCTTCAATCGTAGGTCTTTATATAGTCCCACTGTAGCTTCCAAATTAGCTTCAATCGTAGGTCTTTATATAGTCCCACAGTAGCTTTCAAATTAGCTTCAATCGTAGGTCTTTATATAGTCCCACAGTAGCTTCCAAATTAGCTTCAATCGTAGGTCTTTATATAGTCCCACAGTAGCTTCCAAATTACTTGCAGTCGTAGGTCTTCATATAGACCCACAGTTGCTTCCAAATTAGCTTCAATCGTAGGTCTTTATATAGTCCCACAGTAGCTTCGAAATTAGCTTCAATCGTAGGTCTTTATATAGTCCCACAGTAGCTTCCAAAATTATTTTTCACCTAAAATCTTTTTTCACCAAAATTTTTTTTAATATTTATCTTAAAGTATACTTTGGTAAAGGGTATTTAAGACTCGTTGCAGCCGAATATAGCACTCTCACTTGTATTTATTACACTCCTCTGTTTTTATTTAAAGCCAATACTACATTATAATTATTTTATAATCATCAACATCATTAGCAATATTTTTTAATAAAAATTCTTTATTTTTATATTTTATATATCTATAAAAATAATTATAAACCCATAAAGCTGACAAATATATATTTTATGACTTTAAACACACATAATTCTATAAGATATTATAACTGACGTCAATTAAATTTATTTTGGTCACACAAAGAAAATTGTGTGTTACCTACCAAACTTCTACAAATGTTTGCTAAAACCTCTTAAAAATTTCTTAATCTAATCAAGATCTTTGTAAATTATAGCAAAAGATGAAAAGCTGAGGGCCATACAATTTAGCCCAAATACTTGACATTTCAACAGATAACCAAACGTTTTTTTATTAGTTTATAAGTGCTTTCTATAATAGATAATAAAGGCTATTAATGTTTAACATTAACTTATTTTTAGCAACAAATTTATAAAGTTCTAGTTTTAAAATAAAAAATGACGTTGCTGTAGGTTAGAAATTAACTGCCATTAGAAACAATAACAGTTGTAAAATTAAGGAGTAAAATAGGGTAAACAATGAGAAAAACATAATGTAAACAAATGCACTTAGAGAATAGTCTAGTAAATCTTTAAATATGTAAGGAAACTATAACACTTCTAAACTATTTAAAGCATGTTTTTTTTAAGTATTTTTTAAGTATTTCTTTGCTATCAATGTTTTTTTTTTTTTTTTGCCAATTTACGTAGTTTTGTTGGCTGTTATCATGCCTGTTAACACAATGTGTGTTTCATTGTATCGATATAGTGAGTTTTAACCCATTTCAACCAAATCAAACTGGATATTTATTGAATTGACAGATTGATTGTTGTCTTATCTAAGGAATATTAAAAACATACGAAAACTATCAGAGAAAAAAAGAGCACGTTTTGCACTGGATTAAATTGAAGCTATATTCAGACCATATAAAGACCTAAGATTGAAGCTAAATTCAGACTATATAAGGACCCACGATTCCAGCTAAATTCAGACTATATAAAGACCTCAGATTGATGTTAATTTGGAAGCTACTGTGGGACTATATAAATACTTACAATTGAAGCTAATATGGAAGCTACTGTGGGACTATATAAAGACCTACGATTGAAGCTACTTTGGAACTATATAAAGACCTACGATTGAAGCTAATATGGAAGCTACTGTGGGACTATATAAAGACCTACAATTTAATCCAATATGGAAGCTACTGTGGAACTATATATAGACCTACGATTGAAGCTAGTTTGGAAGCTACTGTGGGACTATATAAAGCTAATATGGATTGAAGCTAATATGGAAGCTACTGTGGGACTATATAAAGACCTACGATTGAAGGTAATTTGGAAGCTAAATTGGGACTATATAATGACCTACGATTGAAGCTAATTTGAAAGCTACTGTGGGACTGTATAAAGACCTACGATTGAAGCTAATATGGAAGCTACTGTGGGACTAAACAAAGACTTACGATTGAAGCTAATATGGAAGCTACTATGGGACTATATAAAAACACACGATTGAAGCTAATTTGGAAGCTACTGTGGGACTATATAAAGACCAACGATTGAAGCTAATTTGGAAGCTACTATGGGACTATATAAAGACCCACAATTTAAGCTAATATGGAAGCTACTGTGGGACTATATAAAGACCTACGATTGAAGCTCATTTGGAAGCTACTGTGGGACTGTATAAAGACCTACGATTGAAGGTAATTTGGAAGCTACTGTGGGACTATACAAAGACCTACGATTGAAGCTAATATGGATGCTACAGTGGGACTATATAAAGACCTACGATTGAAGCTAATTTAGAAGCTACTGTGGGACTATATAAAGACCTACAATTTAAGCTAATTTGGAAGCTACTGTGGGACTAAATAAAGACCTACGATTGAAGGTAATTTGGAAGCTAAATTGGGACTATATAATGACCTACGATTGAAGCTAATTTGAAAGCTACTGTGGGACTGTATAAAGACCTACGATTGAAGCTAATATGGAAGCTACTGTGGGACTAAACAAAGACTTACGATTGAAGCTAATATGGAAGCCTCTATTGGACGATATATAGATCTAAGACTAAAGCTGCTGTGGGACTATACAAAGACCTACGATTGAAGCTAATATGGAAGCTACTGTGGGACGATATAAAGACCTACGATTGAAGCTAATTTGGAAGCTACTGTGGGACTATATAAAGACCAACGATTTAAGCTATATTAAGACTATACAAAGACCTATGAATGAAGCTATATTCAGACTTAATAAAGACCTAAGATTGCAGCTAAATTCAGACTATATAAAGATCTACGATTGAAACTCTATTCAGACAGAATAAAGACCTCAAATTGAAGCTAAATTCAGACTAAATAAAGACCTATGATTGAAGTTATATTCAGACTATATAAAGACTAATGTGGCATTATATAAACCCCTACGACTAAAGCTAATATGGGTTCACTTAACCAATAATTTCCCCCCCAAAAATCTAAAACCAAAAGTAAATATGCCTTAAAGTCCGAGTAGCCAATAAGAATTGTTTACATGTTTGCTGTTAAGAGGGTGTGTCATCTTGACTCTTTCTAAAGCAAAGAAAAACCCGTTATGTTAGAACAGTGAGTAATAATTTACGGTAGACGACAGTCACAATATAAACAAAAGGAATAATTTATTTCTGAATAAAAAAAAAATAAATAAATAATCCATTAAATTGTGTTGAAAAAATTCACACGTGGGAACATTATTTAGGGAAACAAAAAAAGGCTTTTGCCATGACTAATTTACTAACAATTAAGTATATATTTAAATTTTATGAATAAAAACCTTGTGAGTAATTTATAAATTTAATCATATGATTTAATTTAAATGTTATACTTAAGACAAAGTCAAACACGTACCCCAAAATATTGCTCCCTTTAATCCCTTTTACTCTCCTCCACTAACTGTTTAGCCATATGACGTCAATGCTTGAAAGATCTTGTGATTTTAAAAATGACTCTTTCAGTTTATTTGCTGCTGCTCTTAAGTAAATTCATTAATTTGTTTTACTATACAGACGTTATTTCTATATTATTCTGGGCAGCTGGAAATTCTCATTAAAAAAAAATTTAACTAAATGAAATTATCAGCAAATTAATCTTTGTGTATTTACTCAACAATCTCCAGCGGCTTATCAATGTAACAAAAAAATAAAAAAATAAAACAACTTAAGTAATACTTGAAATATGTACAGAATGCTATATAAATGGACTTGAGTAAAACAAATCACGAGTTTTTTTTTTTTTTTTTTTTTTTTTTTTTTGCAAATACAAGAAAGAGATACCTTAAGGTTGGCAAATCGAAGTTTATGTTTTCAATTGGCAACCAAAAAAGTTGTCATCTTTACAAAAAGAACTAACTAGAAGTACTTTGATCTATGTTCTTTAGCTTTTAAGTATTTTTATTGGGTGTATGACTTAAAAAGGCGGGATTTACAATAGAATTGAATTTTGTACTAACAAAGCGTCATATGTGGGAAGTTTTACTTTATTTCTTTAATTTGAAAAAAAAGTGGCAAAGCTTATGGTGGATGTGTTTCATCGGTCTCAACGTGCAGAGATGGTTTGTTTGGTTCAGAATTGGTGATTTTGACACGGAATGTTTGAAGACAAAGAATTGGAGGCATTACTCCATGAAGATTCTTGTAAAACTCTACAAGAGCTTGCAAAATCACAGGGAGCTACTCAATCAGCAATTTCAAAGCGTTTGCAAGCAGCTACACCTTGTAAGAGAATTTTGCATGTCGGAAATTATGCTTGAACGCTATAAGAGAAAATCAATTTTACATCGAATCAATACTTATGAGGAAAAATGAATCCTTTACAATAAACCGAAGCGTAAGAGATCGTATGTAAAGACCGGCCAACCAGCCGAATCCACATCAAAGCCAAGTATCCATGGCGCTAAGGTAATACTCTGTATTTGGTGGGAACCTGTACCGAATGCTACTGATTCCTTTGAAGCGTGCATTTGCCGAAAGAAAGATGTCCAGAATATGCGTTCAGACATTAAATCGTAATATTCCATCATGAATACACTAGGCCATACACTGGCTGGGAAGTTTTGTCTCATCTGCCTTATAGTCCAGACCTTGTCCCGTCCGACTGCTCTTGGCCTCAAAAGATGAGCAGTTCTTTTGTCTCAGAATCCATATGTTGCCAATGGTATGATTGAAGCAAAGTCGGAAGCTAATGTTTGTCTCTATAAAGACCTACGATTGAAGCAAAGTTTGAAGCTAATGTTTCACAATATAAAGACCTACGAATGAAGCTTATTTGGAAGCTAATGTGGGACTTTATAAAGACATACGATTGAAGCTAATGTGGAAGCTACTGTGGGACTATATAAAGACCTACGATTGAAGCTAATATGGAAGCTACTGTGGGACTATATAAAGACCTATTATTGAAGGTAATTTGCTACTGTGGGACAATATAAGACTTACAATTGAAGCTAATTTGGAAGCTACTGTGGGACTATATAAAGACCTACGATTGAAGCTAATTTGGAAGCTACTGTGGGACTATATAAAGACCTACGAT
This sequence comes from Calliphora vomitoria, assembly GCA_942486065.2. Taxonomy (NCBI): domain Eukaryota; kingdom Metazoa; phylum Arthropoda; class Insecta; order Diptera; family Calliphoridae; genus Calliphora; species Calliphora vomitoria. The sequence continues at coordinate 118,886,825 of OW818032.2, forward strand.
TGAAGCTAATATGGAAGCTACAGTGGGACTATATAAAGACCTACGATTGAAGCTAATTTGGAAGCTACTGTGGGACTATATAAAGACCTTCTATTGAAGGTAATTTGGAAGCTACTGTGGAACTATATAAAGACCTACGATTGAAGGTAATTTGGAAGCTACTGTGGGACTATATAAAGACCTACGATTGAAGCTTATTTGGAAGCTACTGTGGGACTATATAAAGACCTTCTATTGAAGGTAATTTGGAAGCTACTGTGGAACTATATAAAGACCTACGATTGAAGCTAATTTGGAAGCTACTGTGGGACTATATAAAGACCTACGATTGAAGGTAATTTGGAAGCTACTGTGGGACTATATAAAGACCTACGATTGATGCTAATTTGGAAGCAACTGTTGGACTATATAAAGACCTCCGATTGAAGCTAATTTGGAAGTTACTGTGGGACTATATAAAGACCTACGATTGAAGCTAATTTGGAAGCTACTGTGGGACTATATAAAGACCTACGATTGAAGCTAATATGGAAGCTACTGTGGGACTATATAAAGACCTACGATTGAAGCTAATTTGGAAGCTACTGTGGGACTATATAAAGACCTACGATTGAAGCTAATTTGGAAGCTAGTGTGGAACTATATAAAGACCTACGATTGAAGCTAATTTGGAAGCAACTGTGGGACTATATAAAGACCTACGATTGATGCTAATTTGGAAGCAACTGTTGGACTATATAAAGACCTACGATTGATGCTAATTTGGAAGCTACTGTGGGACTATATAAAGACCTACGATTGAAGCTAATATGGAAGCTACTGTGGGACTATATAAAGACCTACGATTGAAGCTAATTTGGAAGCTACTGTGGGACTATATAAAGACCTACGATTGAAGCTAATTTGGAAGCAAATTTTTGAAGCTAATTTGGAAGTTAATGTAAGGCTTTATAAAGATTAGCAAATCAAAAAATTAATTTTCTTTAGAAATTGTAATAGAAACGTTTTGATTTATTTTTTGTTTATTAAATTAAAAGCTTATTAAGTTTTGTTTATTATTTGTTTGTTACGACTTGCCAACCATTCTGTCGCATTGACGCAATTCTGACATTTGCTTAATTAGGGTTGGTGTTGTTAACTATGCACGTTTATCATAACAGGAAAACTGATTAAATATCTATAATAAATCAAATAAAAAATAAAAGAACCAATAAATCTATAAAATTATCAAATACAACAATTTGGCAACGATTACACACTCGATTAAAAATCACCAAAAAACAAATAAACAACAAACGATAAAACCAAAAAGAAATTACCACTATGTCTGGGCTAAAAATGATAATTTTAATAAAAAGAATACACACCATATGATTTCAGCATGCAAAAAAGTTAAGCTAAAAGTGGGATTTTAATCAATTGAATTTTTTTTTATAGAATAGAATAGATTGTATAATAAATTAACAAAATGTTAATGTATAGCTATAATATAGTTAACAATTCATTTCATTTATATAGATAGATATTTTATAACAGCGACAGATACTATACAAATTATTATAGAGCTGAAACTGACAAGTTGTTAGCTGACGTCAATCTGGATTTTTTTTTTCTTTTTTTTTTTTGCAATTTCAAAATACTACCAGTTTATTGAAATGATTTTGATTTTGAGTTTTTTGCTTTAACTCTCTCTAGTTTATTTATTTCTTTTTTTTTTTAGTTTTACGTTCAACTTAATTAACATAATTTTCTAATAGAATGAAAAAAAAGTAAATTGAATTAATTCATCATGATGATTAAAGATCTTGACAGTTGGTTCGTGACGTAGTTTTGAAGCGGCATGACTGTTTTAGTATAAAAGTTTTATTGGATGCTAATTTTAAACAACACAGTCAGTCTATATATAGTTTGAAATCAACATTAATAAATGTCTAATTCATAACAAATTGATATTAAGTAAGAGGTTTGGCAATAAATGAAAACATAAATTAAAAAATTAAATGTAGATATTAAGACAATAAAAGATCTATGATTAAAGCTAAATTTAGACTATAAAAAGACCTATGATTGAAGCTAAATTCAGACTATATAAAGATCTATGATTGAAGCTAAATTCAGACGGTCTAAAGATCTAAAATTGAGGGTAAATTCAGACTATATAAAGACCTATGATTGAAGATAAATTCAGACTATATAAAGACCTACAATTGAAGCTAAATTCAGACTATATAAAGACCTATGATTGAACCTAAATTCAGACTATATAAAGACCTACGATTGAAGCTAAATTCACACTATATAAAGACCTATGATTGAAGCTAAATTCAGACGGTCTAATGATCTAAAATTGAGGGTAAATTCAGACTATATAAAGACCTATGATTGAAGCTAAATATAGACAATATAAAGACCAATGATTGAAGCTAAATTCAGACGGTCTAAAGATCTAAAACTGAGGGTAAATTCAGACTATATAAAGACCTACGATTGAAGCTAAATTCAGACTATATAAAGACCTATGATTGAACCTAAATTCAGACTATCAAAAGACCTATGATTGAAGCTAAATTCAGGCTATATGAAGACCTATGATTGAAGCTATATTCGGACTATATAAAGACCTATGATTGATGCTAAATTCAGGCTATAAAAAGACCTATGATTGAAGCTAAATTCAGACTATACAAAGACTTTTTATTGAAGCTATGTTCAGACTATATAAAGACCTATGATCGAAGCTAAATTCGGAATATATAAAGACATATGATTGAAGCTAAATTCGGAATATATAAAGACCTACAATTGAAGCCATATGCAGACTATCAAAAGACCTATGATGGAAGCTAAATTCAGACTATATAAACCCCTTAAAGCGAACCTGTTAAACAAAAATTAACCTGCAAAAATTATACCAAACCTTAAATTGTTATTTAGCCTGAATTTATTTAAATTCTTCATGTTTATTTTCCACTTAACTGGCTTCTTGTCTAAATTTGTTTATATTTATTTTTTCAACTTTTATTTCTGAGAATTTATGATCTCCTACCTTTTTCGTTGAAATATATAAGCATTATTTAATTTTTAATTCAAAAATTTATTTTACAAAACAAACATAGATAAAGAACTGAAATAGTTAAATAATTTAGACATTTTGTTAGAAATTTTAGTAATGACTAAAATTAGATAAAATTCTCAAGCATAAAATAACAATGATAAAAACTTTTAATAAATATTTGCTTTTGTTTAGATATTCCAAGAATTCTGTTAAAAAAATTTAAAAAAACTATGAATTTTTTAGGGAAATTCTTATGATATCATTGTTAATACAGTAAATATTTGTAATGAAATAAAATTTTAGTGGAAATCTAAAAAAGACATCAGCAAATTTCTTGTAATTTTTAATAAATTTCTAAAGTTTATCAAATGTTTAAATAAATTATTCAGAATATTCTTACTTTTTCTTTAAATTTTGTTTAAATTCTTTATATTTTAAAAGTAAATTAGTTCAATAAACAATGTATTAATTGAATAAATTTCTTATTTAATTCAAAATTTATTCAATTTTCTTCACTTGAACTGTTAAAACTAAAAAGCTTCGTATTTTTTACCACTTTGTCTGTTAAACGTTTAAAACAACTAGACTTTTTATTTTATAAATTTTACCTTCCTTATTGGTATTTAACAAGCCTGTAAACACCTTAAAAAATATTAATAACAAAACAATAAAACATTTTATTAGTTATTTATTTAATAATTTATGAAAATTTGCTACAAAAAATAGCAATTAATTAAAAGCTTTGTAAATAAAGGAACAAGTGCAAGAAATTGATAACATACCTACTACATTCACTTCATAATGACAACATAAGGCAATTAAAACAGTAACAAAAAGAACACTGATAACAACAACAACAACAAACACAAACAAATAAAAGAGCAAAACAATAAGACTCTCTCGCTTATGTACTTACATATTTATATATGTATGCATGCACTAGTACTGTTAAAAGGCTTGTTTATGTTTGTTTGTTTATATGTGTTTGTTGTTTTGTACTAATTTCTGGGTTGTTTTAAAGCGTATGGTAAACAATAGCAATGAATAAAGAACAAAAATGTCTACATGTACCGTTAAAAGTTAGTAACTATTTGTAAGTACGTGTAATTTTGCTATATTTCGTTATATTTAAACATTTCTTGGTAGTATATTTTTTTAAATACTTTAAAATAAAAGTAATTAAGATAAGTATTTTATGATAAATTTAAAAAACAAAAATAATAATTATAGTTAGTTGGCCAGACATCAAAACAACTGAAAAAATATTTGTAATCTAAAAGGGGAAATTTTTCGCATCTGTTGTTTTGTTGTGACTATATTCAGGTATGCCAGGGCATAAGTGTGTTTGTGGGTGTGTTTGTGTTAAGATAAGATAAAAATTAAAAAAATATATATATCATAAGATAATATATTAATTAACATCATTTCTTAAAAACAGAGTAATAGCTATTAAAAAAGCTTGTCTAACTGAAGAAGAAACAGAAAGAAGCTAACAGAAATGTATACAATATACATATATTTTGACTGCAAGACACAGTACATTATCAACAACTAAATTACTTACATATCACTGTAATTACTAAACTTAAAATATTTGAGTGACATTGTTTTCAATTCCAAAAAAATATGGCAAATTAGAAGCAAAAAACTTAAATTTTTTTAATTAAAGTATGTCAAATGTTTAATAAAAATTCCATAGAACCTGAATCTTAACTCGAACCTGAACTCGAACTTTGAGTAGATCCTGAACAAGAATCTGAACTAGAGCCTAAAATAGAACCTGAACTAGAACTAGAACCTAAACTGGAACACGAACTAGAACCAGAATTTGAACCTGAAGTAAAACATGAAGTAGAACCGGAACTAGAACCTAAACAAGAACCTGAACTAGAACCTGAACTAGAACCTGAACTAGAACCTGAACTAGAACCTGAACTAGAACCTGCACTAGAAACTGAACTAGAACCTGAACTAGAACCTGAACTAGAACCTGAACTAGAACCTGAACTAGAACTGGAACATGAACTAGAACCTGAACCTGAACTAGAACCTGAACTAGAACCTGAACTAGAACATGAACTAGAACTAGAACCTGAACTAGAACCTGAACTAGAACCTGAACTAGAACCTGAACTAGAACCGGAGCTAGAACCTGAACTAGAACCTGAACTAGAACCTGAACTAGAACCTGAACTAGAATCTGAACCTGAACTAGAACCTGAACTAGAACCGGAGCTAGAACCTGAACTAGAACCTGAACTAGAAACTGAACGAGAACCTGAACTAGAACCTGAACGAGAACCTTAACTAGAACCTGAACTAGATCCTGAACTAGAACCTGAACTGGAACCTGAACTGGAATACGAACTAGAACCTGAATTGAAACACGAACTAGAACCTGAGCTGGAATAAAAACTAGAACCTCAACTAGAACTTGAACTAGAACCTGAATTGGAACACGAACTAGAACCTGAACTAGAACCTGAACTAGAACCTGAACTAGAACCTGAAATAGAACCTGAACTAGAACCTGAACTAGAATCTGAACTAGAACCTGAACTAGAACCTAAACTAGAACCTGAACAAGAACCTGAACTAGAACATGAACTAGAACCTGAACCTGAACTAGAACCTGAACCTGAACTAGAACCTGAACTAGAACCTGAACCTGAACTAGAACCTGAACTAGAACCTGAACTAGAACCTGAACTAGAACCTGAACTAGAACCTGAACTAGAACCTGAACTAGAACCTGAACTAGAACCTGAACTAGAACCTGAACTAGAACCTGAACTAGAACCTGAACTAGAACCTGAACTAGAACCTGAACTAGAACCTAAACTAGAACTGAACTAGAACTGAACTAGAACTGAACTAGAACTGAACTAGAACTGAACTAGAACTGAACTAGAACTGAACTAGAACTGAACTAGAACTGAACTAGAACTGAACTAGAACTGAACTAGAACTGAACTAGAACTGAACTAGAACCTGAACTAGAACCTGAACTAGAACCTGAACTAGAACCTGAACTAGAACCTGAACTAGAACCTGAACTAGAACCTGAACTAGAACCTGAACTAGAACCTAAACTAGAACTGAACTAGAACTGAACTAGAACTGAACTAGAACTGAACTAGAACTGAACTAGAACTGAACTAGAACTGAACTAGAACTGAACTAGAACTGAACTAGAACTGAACTAGAACTGAACTAGAACTGAACTAGAACTGAACTAGAACTGAACTAGAACTGAACTAGAACTGAACTAGAACTGAACTAGAACTGAACTAGAACTGAACTAGAACTGAACTAGAACTGAACTAGAACCTGAACTAGAACCTGAACTAGAACCTGAACTAGAACCTGAACTAGAACCTGAACTAGAACCTGAACTAGAACCTGAACTAGAACCTGAACTAGAACCTGAACTAGAACCTGAACTAGAACCTGAACTAGAACCTGAACTAGAACCTGAACTAGAACCTGAACTAGAACCTGAACTAGAACCTGAACTAGAACCTGAACTAGAACCTGAACTAGAACCTGAACTAGAACCTGAACTAGAACCTGAACTAGAACCTGAACTAGAACCTGAACTAGAACCTGAACTAGAACCTGAACTAGAACCTGAACTAGAACCTGAACTAGAACCTGAACTAGAACCTGAACTAGAACCTGAACTAGAACCTGAACTAGAACCTGAACTAGAACCTGAACTAGAACCTGAACTAGAACCTGAACTAGAACCTGAACTAGAACCTGAACTAGAACCTGAACTAGAACTGAACTAGAACTGAACTAGAACTGAACTAGAACTGAACTAGAACAGAACTAGAACAGAACTAGAACAGAACTAGAACTGAACTAGAACTGAACTAGAACTGAACTAGAACTGAACTAGAACTGAACTAGAACTGAACTAGAACTGAACTAGAACTGAACTAGAACTGAACTAGAACTGAACTAGAACTGAACTAGAACTGAACTAGAACTGAACTAGAACTGAACTAGAACTGAACTAGAACTGAACTAGAACTGAACTAGAACTGAACTAGAACTGAACTAGAACTGAACTAGAACAGAACTAGAACCGAACTAGAACTGAAATAGAACCTGAGCTAGAACCTGAACTAAAACTGAACTAGCACCTGAAATAGAACCTGAACTAGAACCTGAACTAGAACCTGAACTAAAACTGAACTAGCACCTGAAATAGAACCTGAACTAGAACCTGAACTAGTACCTGAACTAGAACCTGAACTAGAACCTGAACTAGAACCTGAACTAGAACCTGAACTGGAACCTGAATTAGAACCTGAAGTAGAACTCGGACTAGAACTGAGGTAGAACTGAACTGGAACCTGAACTAGAATCTGTATTAGAAGTGACCTGGAACCAAAATAGAACAGAACTATGAACTAGAACTGAACTGGAATTCAACTGTAGGCTGAACTAGAACCTGAACTTGAACCTGAACTAGAGCCTGAACCTGAACTAGAACCTGAGCTAGAACCTGGACTAGAACCTGAACTAGAACCTGAACTAGAACTGGAACTGAAGTAGGACTGAACTAGAACCTGAACTTGGACTACAACTAGATCTGAACTAGGACTGATCTAGAACTTGAACAAGAACCTGTACTAGAAGTGACCTGGAAATAAAGTAGAACTGAACTATGAACTTATCTAGAACTAAACTGGGACGCAACCTAAAATAGAACTAAGCTAAATACTGAACTCGAAATATGAAATTTTTAATGAAAAAAATAAAAATTTTAAAATATATTTTTAATAACAAAAAGAGGATGTAAAAGATCCCATATAAACGAATATATTGCTTTCAGGTTTATTTGTTAGCTTAAACATAAAATCGCTTTAATTTAATTTAAAAAAAAGCCCTAAATTGGCATCTCTGTTTCCATGCACAATATGCAATTCAATAAAAATGCAATTTCAAGAGCTCGGCTAAACAAAAGAGAAAGAAAGAGAATGTGTGTGAAAAGAAAGTAAAGAGCCCCTGAAAAATGTTTATTAAACAACTTTTCCACCAATTTCACAGTCAGGACCAACGAATAAACTGCAATTAATGTGAGTGTATGATGATTTGTGAGGGGAGGGAGCATTTTCTTAATTCAATGAGCAAGTACTTAAAGAAAAGAGTACATACACCACACACAATTTATTTAACCATACATGCCTGAGTATGATTGTTTATTTTTCAAAGAATTTTTTTCAGATGATTTTTGATGCTGTTTCTGTCAGTCGTTCATTAACTTTTGCAATAGACGGTATTAAGGAACAGGCTTAGAGAAACTAAGAAATACAAATTAAATAGGAAAAAGTGCTTTAAGAAAGAAAAAAACATAAATAAAAACTACAACAAAAGATAAAAACAAATAAATTATTAACAACAGCAGAACATTTTGTGAAAATTTATTATTAATATTTCAAGCAAAAATAAAGTGAAGTGTGTGTGACAATTGTATTTTGAAATCATGTTTCAATTTAAAAAAAAAAATGTTTAACAAAATTTATTAATTCTTTGAATATTTTTTTAATTTGTTTCCTAATTTGTTGCTACTGTGTTGTCTTATTTTCCTGTTGTTGTTTATTTGAATTTGATTTTATGCCAATATTTATTTTTTTTTTGTTTTACAAAATGTAAGTACTCGTACAATGTGCCACTGACAATTAATGACGTAAAATTTGTGTTGTTTTGACGTTTTTGTGTTTTAGTTGTCAATTTTTATTGGTTTCTAAATTTAAAATTTAAACAAAATTATATTTAGTTAATTGATAAATAAATTTTGTAGAATTACAATTTTTTTTTACTTGTGTTAAGTAAACAAAGCAACAGTTTAATATTGATTAAGTTGAGATAGTTTTTTTTTTTTTTTAAATTTGTATTAAAGAAAATACTTATTTAAAAAAAAAGGAAATATTTTCAGTCTTGCTTGCTATTTTTTCATAAAACTCCTTGAAGACTACTGAATTCATAGAGTAGTTCTGTTCCAGTTCTGTTCTAGTTCTGTTCTAGTTGTGTTCTAGTTCTGTTCTAGTTCTGATCTAGTTCTGTTCTAGTTCTGTTCTAGTTCTGTTCTAGTTCTGTTCTAGTTCTGATCTAGTTCTGTTCTAGTTGTGTTCTAGTTGTGTTCTAGTTGTGTTCTAGTTCTGTTCTAGTTCTGTTCTAGTTCTGTTCTAGTTCTAGTTCTAGTTCTAGTTCTGTTCTAGTTCTGTTCTAGTTCTGTTCTAGTTCTGTTCTAGTTCTGTTCTAGTTCTGTTCTAGTTCTGTTCTAGTTCTGTTCTAGTTCTGTTCTAGTTCTGTTCTAGTTCTGTTCTAGTTCTGTTCTAGTTCTGTTCTAGTTCTGTTCTAGTTCTGTTCTAGTTCTGTTCTAGTTCCGTTCTATTCTAGTTCTGATCTAGTTCTGTTTTAGTTCTGATCTAGTTCTGTTCTAGTTCTGTTCTAGTTCTGTTCTAGTTCTGATCTAGTTCTGTTCTAGTTCTGTTCTAGTTGTGTTCTAGTTCTGTTCTAGTTCTGTTCTAGTTCTGTTCTAGTTCTGTTCTAGTTCTAGTTCTGTTCTAGTTCTGTTCTAGTTCTGTTCTAGTTCTGTTCTAGTTCTGTTCTAGTTCTGTTCTAGTTCTGTTCTAGTTCTGTTCTAGTTCTGTTCTAGTTCTGTTCTAGTTCTGTTCTAGTTCTGTTCTAGTTCTGTTCTAGTTCTGTTCTAGTTCTGTTCTAGTTCTGTTCTAGTTCTGTTCTAGTTCTGTTCTAGTTCTGTTCTAGTTCTGTTCTAGTTCTGTTCTAGTTCTGTTCTAGTTCTGTTCTAGTTCTGTTCTAGTTCTGTTCTAGTTCTGTTCTAGTTCTGTTCTAGTTCTGTTCTAGTTCTGTTCTAGTTCTGTTCTAGTTCTGTTCTAGTTCTGTTCTAGTTCTGTTCTAGTTCTGTTCTAGTTCTGTTCTAGTTCTGTTCTAGTTCTGTTCTAGTTCTGTTCTAGTTCTGTTCTAGTTCTGTTCTAGTTCTGTTCTAGTTCTGTTCTAGTTCTGTTCTAGTTCTGTTCTAGTTCTGTTCTAGTTCTGTTCTAGTTCTGTTCTAGTTCTGTTCTAGTTCTGTTCTAGTTCTGTTCTAGTTCCGTTCTATTCTAGTTCTGTTCTAGTTCTGATCTAGTTCTGTTTTAGTTCTGATCTAGTTCTGTTCTAGTTCTGTTCTAGTTCTGTTCTAGTTCTGTTCTAGTTCTGATCTAGTTCTGTTCTAGTTCTGTTCTAGTTGTGTTCTAGTTGTGTTCTAGTTGTGTTCTAGTTCTGTTCTAGTTCTGTTCTAGTTCTGTTCTAGTTCTGTTCTAGTTCTGTTCTAGTTCTGTTCTAGTTCTGTTCTAGTTCTGTTCTAGTTCTGTTCTAGTTCTGTTCTAGTTCTGTTCTAGTTCTGTTCTAGTTCTGTTCTAGTTCTGTTCTAGTTCTGTTCTAGTTCTGTTCTAGTTCTGTTCTAGTTCTGTTCTAGTTCTGTTCTAGTTCTGTTCTAGTTCTGTTCTAGTTCTGTTCTAGTTCTGTTCTAGTTCTGTTCTAGTTCTGTTCTAGTTCTGTTCTAGTTCTGTTCTAGTTCTGTTCTAGTTCTAGTTCTGTTCTAGTTCTGTTCTAGTTCTGTTCTGTTCTAGTTCTGTTCTAGTTCTGTTCTAGTTCTGTTCTAGTTCTGTTCTAGTTCTGTTCTAGTTCTGTTCTAGTTCTGTTCTAGTTCTGTTCTAGTTCTGTTCTAGTTCTGTTCTAGTTCTGTTCTAGTTCTGTTCTAGTTCTGTTCTAGTTCTGTTCTAGTTCTGTTCTAGTTCTGTTCTAGTTCTGTTCTAGTTCTGTTCTAGTTCTGTTCTAGTTCTGTTCTAGTTCTGTTCTAGTTCTGTTCTAGTTCTGTTCTAGTTCTGTTCTAGTTCTGTTCTAGTTCTGTTCTAGTTCTGTTCTAGTTCTGTTCTAGTTCTGTTCTAGTTCTGTTCTAGTTCTGTTCTAGTTCTGTTCTAGTTCTGTTCTAGTTCTGTTCTAGTTCTGTTCTAGTTCTGTTCTAGTTCTGTTCTAGTTCTGTTCTAGTTCTGTTCTAGTTCTGTTCTAGTTCTGTTCTAGTTCTGTTCTAGTTCTGTTCTAGTTCTGTTCTAGTTCTGTTCTAGTTCTGTTCTAGTTCTGTTCTAGTTCTGTTCTAGTTCTGTTCTAGTTCTGTTCTAGTTCTGTTCTAGTTCTGTTCTAGTTCTGTTCTAGTTCTGTTCTAGTTCTGTTCTAGTTCTGTTCTAGTTCTGTTCTAGTTCTGTTCTAGTTCTGTTCTAGTTCTGTTCTAGTTCTGTTCTAGTTCTGTTCTAGTTCTGTTCTAGTTCTGTTCTAGTTCTGTTCTAGTTCTGTTCTAGTTCTGTTCTAGTTCTGTTCTAGTTCTGTTCTAGTTCTGTTCTAGTTCTGTTCTAGTTCTGTTCTAGTTCTGTTCTAGTTCTGTTCTAGTTCTGTTCTAGTTCTGTTCTAGTTCTGTTCTAGTTCTGTTCTAGTTCTGTTCTAGTTCTGTTCTAGTTCTGTTCTAGTTCTGTTCTAGTTCTGTTCTAGTTCTGTTCTAGTTCTGTTCTAGTTCTGTTCTAGTTCTGTTCTAGTTCTGTTCTAGTTCTGTTCTAGTTCTGTTCTAGTTCTGTTCTAGTTCTGTTCTAGTTCTGTTCTAGTTCTGTTCTAGTTCTGTTCTAGTTCTGTTCTAGTTCTGTTCTAGTTCTGTTCTAGTTCTGTTCTAGTTCTGTTCTAGTTCTGTTCTAGTTCTGTTCTAGTTCTGTTCTAGTTCTGTTCTAGTTCTGTTCTAGTTCTGTTCTAGTTCTGTTCTAGTTCTGTTCTAGTTCTGTTCTAGTTCTGTTCTAGTTCTGTTCTAGTTCTGTTCTAGTTCTGTTCTAGTTCTGTTCTAGTTCTGTTCTAGTTCTGTTCTAGTTCTGTTCTAGTTCTGTTCTAGTTCTGTTCTAGTTCTGTTCTAGTTCTGTTCTAGTTCTGTTCTAGTTCTGTTCTAGTTCTGTTCTAGTTCTGTTCTAGTTCTGTTCTAGTTCTGTTCTAGTTCTGTTCTAGTTCTGTTCTAGTTCTGTTTTAGTTCTGTTCTAGTTCTGTTCTAGTTCTGTTCTAGTTCTGTTCTAGTTCTGTTCTAGTTCTGTTCTAGTTCTGTTCTAGTTCTGTTCTAGTTCTGTTCTAGTTCTGTTCTAGTTCTGTTCTAGTTCTGTTCTAGTTCTGTTCTAGTTCTGTTCTAGTTCTGTTCTAGTTCTGTTCTAGTTCTGTTCTAGTTCTGTTCTAGTTCTGTTCTAGTTCTGTTCTAGTTCTGTTCTAGTTCTGTTCTAGTTCTGTTCTAGTTCTGTTCTAGTTCTGTTCTAGTTCTGTTCTAGTTCTGTTCTAGTTCTGTTCTAGTTCTGTTCTAGTTCTGTTCTAGTTCTGTTCTAGTTCTGTTCTAGTTCTGTTCTAGTTCTGTTCTAGTTCTGTTCTAGTTCTGTTCTAGTTCTGTTCTAGTTCTGTTCTAGTTCTGTTCTAGTTCTGTTCTAGTTCTGTTCTAGTTCTGTTCTAGTTCTGTTCTAGTTCTGTTCTAGTTCTGTTCTAGTTCTGTTCTAGTTCTGTTCTAGTTCTGTTCTAGTTCTGTTCTAGTTCTGTTCTAGTTCTGTTCTAGTTCTGTTCTAGTTCTGTTCTAGTTCTGTTCTAGTTCTGTTCTAGTTCTGTTCTAGTTCTGTTCTAGTTCTGTTCTAGTTCTGTTCTAGTTCTGTTCTAGTTCTGTTCTAGTTCTGTTCTAGTTCTGTTCTAGTTCTGTTCTAGTTCTGTTCTAGTTCTGTTCTAGTTCTGTTCTAGTTCTGTTCTAGTTCTGTTCTAGTTCTGTTCTAGTTCTGTTCTAGTTCTGTTCTAGTTCTGTTCTAGTTCTGTTCTAGTTCTGTTCTAGTTCTGTTCTAGTTCTGTTCTAGTTCTTTTCTAGTTCTGTTCTAGTTCTGTTCTAGTTCTGTTCTAGTTCTGTTCTAGTTCTGTTCTAGTTCTGTTCTAGTTCTGTTCTAGTTCTGTTCTAGTTCTGTTCTAGTTCTGTTCTAGTTCTGTTCTAGTTCTGTTCTAGTTCTGTTCTAGTTCTGTTCTAGTTCTGTTCTAGTTCTGTTCTAGTTCTGTTCTAGTTCTGTTCTAGTTCTGTTCTAGTTCTGTTCTAGTTCTTTTCTGTTCTAGTTCTTTTCTGTTCTAGTTCTTTTCTGTTCCAGTTCTTTTCTGTTCTAGTTCTTTTCTGTTCTAGTTCTTTTCTGTTCTAGTTCTGTTCTAGTTCTGTTCTAGTTCTGTTCTAGTTCTGTTCTAGTTCTGTTCTAGTTCTGTTCTAGTTCTGTTCTAGTTCTGTTCTAGTTCTGTTCTAGTTCTGTTCTAGTTCTGTTCTAGTTCTGTTCTAGTTCTGTTCTAGTTCTGTTCTAGTTCTGTTCTAGTTCTGTTCTAGTTCTGTTCTAGTTCTGTTCTAGTTCTGTTCTAGTTCTGTTCTAGTTCTGTTCTGTTCTGTTCTAGTTCTGTTCTAGTTCTGATCTAGTTCTGTTCTAGTTCTGTTCTAGTTCTGTTCTGTTCTAGTTCTGTTCTAGTTCTGTTCTAGTTCTGTTCTAGTTCTAGTTCTGTTCTAGTTCTGTTCTGTTCTAGTTCTGTTCTAGTTCTGTTCTAGTTCTGTTCTAGTTCTGTTCTAGTTCTAGTTCTGTTCTAGTTCTGTTCTAGTTCTGTTCTAGTTCTGTTCTAGTTCTGTTCTAGTTCTGTTCTAGTTCTGTTCTAGTTCTTTTCTGTTCTAGTTCTGTTCTAGTTCTGTTCTAGTTCTGTTCTAGTTCTGTTCTAGTTCTGTTCTAGTTCTGTTCTAGTTCTAGTTCTGTTCTAGTTCTGTTCTAGTTCTGTTCTAGTTCTGTTCTAGTTCTGTTCTAGTTCTGTTCTAGATCTGTTCTAGTTCTGTTCTAGTTCTGTTCTAGTTCTGTTCTAGTTCTGTTCTAGTTCTGTTCTAGTTCTGTTCTAGTTCTGTTCTAGTTCTGTTCTAGTTCTGTTCTAGTTCTGTTCTAGTTCTGTTCTAGTTCTGTTCTAGTTCTGTTCTAGTTCTGTTCTAGTTCTGTTCTAGTTCTAGTTCTGTTCTAGTTCTGTTCTAGTTCTGTTCTAGTTCTGTTCTAGTTCTGTTCTAGTTCTGTTCTAGTTCTGTTCTAGTTCTGTTCTAGTTCTGTTCTAGTTCTGTTCTAGTTCTGTTCTAGTTCTGTTCTAGTTCTGTTCTAGTTCTGTTCTAGTTCTGTTCTAGTTCTGTTCTAGTTCTGTTCTAGTTCTGTTCTAGTTCTGTTCTAGTTCTGTTCTAGTTCTGTTCTAGTTCTGTTCTAGTTCTGTTCTAGTTCTGTTCTAGTTCTGTTCTAGTTCTAGTTCTGTTCTAGTTCTAGTTCTGTTCTAGTTCTGTTCTAGTTCTGTTCTAGTTCTGTTCTAGTTCTGCTCTAGTTCTGTTCTAGTTCTGTTCTAGTTCTGTTCTAGTTCTGTTCTAGTTCTGTTCTAGTTCTGTTCTAGTTCTGTTCTAGTTCTGTTCTAGTTCTGTTCTAGTTCTGTTTTAGTTCTGTTCTAGTTCTGTTCTAGTTCTGTTCTAGTTCTGTTCCTTTTCTATTAAATTTAATCCACTTTTTGAGGTAATCGAACCACTGCTTTTAATTTAGTTTAAAAATGAAAATTTTCCCCCTTTCAATTTAAAAATCACAAGCAACTTAATGAAAACATGATACTTGGAAATGTTATTCTTTTTCATAATTACACAGCAACCTTCATCATCTCCAGCTGTTATTTATTATGAAGTTTTTTGCACAAACAAATGAGAAATTTTATGGAAAATTCTAAAGGAATATTCCACTTGAAAGTGCTGAAAAAGCATAAAATGATTTAATAGAATGAATATGACTGACATGCAAGCCCAATAGCCGCTCTTAATAGTTGTTGTTTAAATAGAGCTTTAACCCCTATCAATCATTATTAGAATATTATATATATTTTAGTGCAATAATTTTTATGTTGTTTTTTTTTTTTTTGTTCGCAACAATTTGATTGACAATTTCCAATCATTTTGTATGCAATCTCCGAATGCCATAGAGATGAAAACTAAATCCCTGCTTTAGTGAGACATGTCATTGAAATATGTAGATGGTTTTTGATTATTTTTGCTTATGGGGGGAAAATAGAGATGTTTGCTCTTGATTTTCCACTTCTGTATTTGTTGTGTGGAGTGTAAATTAATTGGAAAGATTTGAGATGAGGCGAAAAAGTGATTATCAACCTATTATTTATACATATTTACATTCAGACATTTCTGGAATGAAATAAACTATGAGAATATGATTACAGAAATTTATGAATATTTTTAGAAAATCCTGCAAATTATAGCAGTTGAGCTCTTTTTCACTGGACCAACACTATTAATGATGTTTAATCTATGATTTTTGTTTTTCTTTTCCTTTTTTTTCAATATGTATACAACAGAAATCGGTTGTGTTTTAAAAAGTAAATGAAATTAAATAAAGAAGTTTATGGTTTTTTGCATGTACAAACAGACTTAAACTTGTTGCAACTAGTTAAAACCTGGCTTTAAGAAGTATTATTTGCCACTAATAATGACATTTGTGTCGCTTACTGTCCGTGCTGCTGCACGCTTTATGTAATGATCATCATTATGATCATGATCACTGCGATATGATCAGGCAATAAAGTTTACAGTTTCCTTGCCATTTATTTTAGTATTTTATGAAGAAAATAAATAAAATTAAAAAAATGGGATATAAATTTCAAGATGAAAGTGTTCAATAAAATTGTCACAACTTCATTAAATGTATGAAAATTTTACTAGCTACTTTTGTTGTAGTATTAATTTAGTTTATAATTTACAATTTGCTTATGAGTGTTTTAAATTTATCAAACTTTTACTAAACATTTTCACTGCTTGACCTCTAACAGCAAAAATATCTTAACCAACAATATATTCAATTTTACATAATCTGCTGAAATTTCATAGGTGTATCAAGAACCGCTTAACAGCACTTAGACCGTTTGTTTATATTGAATTAAAATTAATGCTCTTAAGCTTTTCTCGCTGTCTTCGCTATATTGTTTTGTATAAAATTTTGCTGCTTCTGTTGAGTATCTTTTAAAAAAAACCCTAAATTGAGTTGGGAGGCAATTTTTTGATCGTTTTTTTTCTTTGTTGTCTCATTTTATTTAGCTGATTTGTTTATCCCATCCCATTCAAATGTTTGTTTATTTTCGAATGATTATTAGTTAATTTAATATTACTCTTCTTTAATGCTTTTCAATTGTTACCAAGAGCATATTTTCTAATTGTTCTTGTCTCTTCCCCCCCTAAAATATGGGTCATTAAAAGCCGCATATAAAGTGTATAAATTCATTAGTTAAACAATAAATAATTGAAAATTTTCCATGCTTATTAATCAGCTTGTTTATTAAACATTTACTTAGATTTTTTGAAATTTAAAACCCCCATGGTGTCATCATATTCTTGTTTAATAATAAACAATTATGACAATTACTTTGTGCATGAGTTTTTCCCCTTAGTTATGTAATTTATTTAGGAATATTAAAGTATTAAATATTCCATTAAATGTTGCTGGGCATAAAAATAGCTAATTAAAAGGGAATAGAAGATGTAAATACATAAATTTAGTTGGAAAAAACATCACTATAGAAGAGTTAACAAAATAAACAATGATCCAATATTTACTATCGTTTACTTTTAGTGTAGACCATCGTCTACTCTATAGTGTATACCAGACCATAATCTGCTCTGTAGTGTAGACCATCGTCTACTCTATGGTGTAGACCATCGTCTACTCTATAGTGTATACCAGACCATCATCTGCTCTGTAGTATAGACCATCGTCTGCTCTATAGTGTAGACCATCGTCTACTCTATAGTGTAGACCATCGTCTACTCTATAGCGTAGACCATCGTCTACTCCATAGTGTAGACCATCCATCGTCTACTCTATAGCGTAGACCATCCATCGTCTACTCTATAGCGTAGACCATCCATCGTCTACTCTATAGTGTAGACCATCCATCGTCTACTTTATAGTGTAGACCATCCATCGTCTACTCTATAGTGTAGACCATCCATCGTCTACTCTATAGTGTAGACCAGACCATCGTCTTCTCTATAGTGAAGACCAGACCATCGTCTACTCTATAGTGTAGACCAGACCATCGTCTACTCTATAGTGTAGACCATCGTCTACTCTATAGTGTAGACTATCGTCTACTCTATAGTGTAGACCATCGTTTGCTCTATAGTGTATACCATCGTCTACTCTATAGTGTAGACCATCGTCTACTCTATAGTGTAGACCATCGTTTGCTCTATAGTGTATACCATCGTCTACTCTATAGTGTATACCATCGTCTACTCTATAGTGTAGACCAGACCATCGTCTTCTCTATAGTGAAGACCAGACCATCGTCTACTCTATAGTGTATACCAGACCATCATCTGCTCTATAGTGTAGACCATCGTCTGCTCTATAGTGTAGACCATCCATCGTCTACTCTATAGTGTAGACCATCCATCGTCTACTCTATAGTGTAGACCATCCATCGTCTACTCTATAGTGTAAACCATCCATCGTCTACTCTATAGTGTAGACCATCCCTACTCTATAGTGTAGACAAGACCATCGTCTACTCTATAGTGTAGACCAGACCATCGTCTACTCT
Organism: Calliphora vomitoria; assembly: GCA_942486065.2. Classification (NCBI taxonomy): domain Eukaryota; kingdom Metazoa; phylum Arthropoda; class Insecta; order Diptera; family Calliphoridae; genus Calliphora; species Calliphora vomitoria. The sequence goes on from OW818032.2 coordinate 118,904,577, forward strand.
ATAGTGTAGACAAGACCATCGTCTACTCTATAGTGTAGACAAGACCATCGTCTACACTATAGTGTCGAGCAGACCATTATATACTCTATAGTGTAGACCATTGTCTACTCTATAGTGTAGACCATCCATCGACTACTCTATGGTGTAGACCATCGTATACTCTATAGTGTAGACCATCGTCTACTCTATAGTGTAGACCATCGTCTACTCTCCTGCTCTATAGTGTAGACCAGACCATCGTCTGCTCTATAGTGTAGACCAGACCATCGTCTACTCTATAGTGTAGACCATCGTCTACTCTATAGTGTAGACTATCCATTGTCTACTCTATAGTGTAGACTATCCATCGTCTACTCTATAGTGTATACCATCGTCTACTCTATAGTGTAGACCATCGTCTACTCTATAGTGTAGACCAGACCATCGTCTGCTCTATAGTGTAGACCATCGTCTATTCTATAGTATAGACCATAGTCTACTCTTTAGTGTAGACCATCGTCTACTCTATAGTGTAGACCAGACCATCGTCTGCTCTATAGTGTAGACCAGACCATCGTCTACTCTATAGTGTAGACTATCCATCGTCTACTCTATAGTGTAGACTATCCATCGTCTACTCTATAGTGTAGACCATCGTCTACTCTATAGTGTAGTCCAGCGTCTACTCTATAGTGTAGACCATCGTCTACTCTATAGTGTAGTCCAGCGTCTACTCTATAGTGTAGACCATCGTCTAATCTATAGTGTAGACCATCGTCTACTCTATAGTGTAGACCATCGTCTACTCTATAGTGTAGACCATCGTCTACTCTATAGTGTAGACCATCGTCTACTCTATAGTGTAGACCATCGTCTACTCTATAGTGTAGTCCAGCGTCTACTCTATAGTGTAGTCCAGCGTCTACTCTATAGTGTAGACCATCGTCTACTCTATAGTGTAGACCATCCATCGTCTACTCTATAGTGTAGACCATCCACCGTCTACTCTATAGTGTAGACCATCCACCGTCTACTCTATAGTGTAGACCATCGTCTACTCTATAGTGTAGTCCAGCGTCTGCTCTATAGTGTAGACCATCGTCTACTCTATAGTGTAGACCATCGTCTACTCTATAGTGTAGACCATCGTCTACTCTATAGTGTAGACCATCGTCTACTCTATAGTGTAGACCATCGTCTACTCTATAGTGTAGACCATCGTCTACTCTATAGTGTAGTCCAGCGTCTACCCTATAGTGTAGACCATCCATCGTCTACCCTATAGTGTAGACCATCCATCGTCTACCCTATAGTGTAGACCATCGTCTACTCTATAGTGTAGACCATCGTCTACTCTATAGTGTAGACCATCGTCTACTCTATAGTGTAGACCATCGTCTACTCTATAGTGTAGACCATCGTCTA